>LUCM01004336.1:0-17415 GCA_008360955.1 Fasciolopsis buskii | reverse complement strand
TAGTGTCACACCTCGCACCGAACGGGACGTTCATGCAGCAACCGCTACTCATCGTGGGGCAAAAACGAGTAATTTACCTCTTTCTTATGTCGGAAACCAGGTCACTAAACATGACAATGCCCGATGCCTGATATTTATAAAACTTAGGCAACTTGCACCGAATGAAGTTTGCGACCACATTGGTCGAACATCATTAAAACGTTTCTGGACGTTTTCATTCCGAAGGCCAAGACCAGAGTTTGCTTGAATCTGATCTTTTTGCTTTTGATGGTATGATTACAATCTTTAAATGTGTCCCGGTTATAAAATTGAGATACTGCTTTGAAAGGTCTTCACGTGAAATATGTTTCTAAGAAATGAAATCCTCTTTTTGTTTGGGTCGGTTTTGCAACAGGAGCCACGAACTTTGGATAGTGGATTTTTATTGTGAACGTTACCTTGTTTGAAAAAATTTAATCCTATGTGCTTCATGGTTTCTGTGGGAAAAGTGCCCCCCTTTTTTCACTCCTTTTAATTTATAAATTGGTGATTTGGCTTTGGACGAACATGCCAACATTTTGCTATGACGGCCAACAAGAATCCAGTGCAACTAAACGATTTATCCGTTTCCACCTCCATAAGAAAGGGAAATTTGTGTTAGCAGACCGAGGCTAGTCTTTATCACCATCAGGTATTCGTTAGCATGTAACACGATTGACGCTCCTTTTTCTCTCAATGGTTCTAACAGAGCCGTTTATTTATCGGCCGCTCCTTGGGGGAGTACTTCTGTTTCAAATTTTGCTGAAAAACTTACCTGTCGGCGTGGGCCACGCACCCAGAAGAGCCGCACACATGACCACTGATGTTCCTAAGCCAATTATAGCTAGAAACACCGAAATCTCAAAGAAGCAATCCCTTTGGGGCCTCGGTAAAACACTTAACCGCCAGGTTTCAACCGGCCTAAAAGCTTTTTTCATGTGCACGCCTGGTAAATTCATTACAATTTCAATTCATCACATGCAGCACTGATATTAGTAGCAGTTGCACCCTTTCACTAATTTCCTCAAAGGGTCTATATCACTCAGATTTACACCCCAGTATGACGGAAGGCTTTCATGATATCTCCGGAATTCCCTCTTTGCACCAACATTATTCACTGTCTAAACATTGCCGACATGTAATTTCCTCCACATGAGCGAGCAATCCCATCTGGGAGAAAACCCTTCGGTTTCATTTTCCATACGCTCAGTCAACCTGTGATATTTTTACAGTTCCAACAAAATTAAAAGCAAACATTTGAATGCAGTTTTGGGTTTTCTTGTTTACGCTTACTGCTCGTTAATGCTCTTGTTTGTTACTTTTTACCCAACCCAATCTCACTTCACTGACTTTCGAAACGCCCTACCCGAAACTAGGGGTGAGGTTACTCAATGAGCACAGCTTCACAAACCACTTCTTCAATCCTCCTACAGAGAAAAAATAAGGTCAGTAATGAAAAAAGTGCAAGGAAGGTCGCCGTACGTGGTAGTTGGCGTAACACGTAATAGGTGTTATAAATTCTTGTCCTAAGTGTCTTGGTGCATATCAGGAAGCAATGCATGACCAATGATATCAAAACTTTACAGTAAAACATTGGCAGGCAATGAACCGCCATAGGTTTGGGGGCGAGTCACTGCACAATGGGCTTGCGGGAATGGAGGAAAAAATATTGAAGAACTGTGTTTCACTGATGCTTCAGAAATTACGTTAGAAGGGCCCACGGTGAAGCTGGTGAAAAATGGCTGTCAGCAACATGTGGTCTCTCGATAGGGCCAGGTAGCCTTTGACGGTATGTACCTCATCATAGGAGACAGTCTTACCCCAAAATGTTTTGCATTGGCCACCTGGAGCTATTCATAGTATGGAGGATGGCGTGTCACATGCCCGAGGTTTCAACTTTGTCTCTTACCTACAACAAGACTCCAGTCCTCATTGGCGAATACCGCTTTTGAAGAAGTATGAAATGCCCGCTAAAGAAAGCCTTTTCACTGTGGAGAAGTCCGTTAGCCAGATTGCCGTTATCAGAATGAAGCTTTTGTCACGTATAAGAGCAAATAAGCATGCACAAATTATTTTTCTCGTGTCGGAACGGGTGTTTATTGGCAAATGCGCCTCTGTCCTCTAGCGGTCCGTTAAGGAGCAGCTAATTATCTCTTAACCACAGACTCCCTTGTAAAATGTACCGCCGACGTATGGGAAAAGAAAAACAGAAACCAAGCAATGTGCCTCACAGGACATGGGCATGCTCATTTGCTGGCAAGCCTATCACGTTGCGGGTTATTTCGCTAACATTTGCAAGAACGTAAGAAGTTTAATCGTATCGTGTTAAAGTATACAGCCGTAATTCATCAAAGTTCCTTGAGGGAAGTTTGGACATTTCGACTGAAAATGACGACGTGAAAAGAAAACCCAAAGTGGGCTGTGAAAGCGACAAGGGAGGGAAATTGGAATCGGTAAAAGGTAGGATGTTCCCGGGTCTTGAACCACTGAGTACTTCAGGTACAAAATCTGAGGTCACATTAATTTGACAGTACAAACGTTTGCAAATTAAAGGCCGAATAACCCGTTGCAATCTACTTCTAAAGACACACAACTCAAAGTCTGGATACCAATGCCCTAGGTGGTCCCTCGCTATCCGCAAGCCACCCTTGAATGAGAAGCCGCGGGGAGTGAGGAGAATATGAACTTTCTTTCTGGATATCCTTTGCACGGAACTCCATAATGAACCGTTATTGACTAACCATGAAAACTATTTTCCCATCACTCCTCCCATGCTGAGGTCCCCAGTGGTCCATCATCGTTATCTTCCAACTCACTCATGCCAGATAACAATAAATACTACTATAAAAAATCACACGGACGCCTTTGACGAAATCCTCCCAATGCGTACTTCATAACCGCTACCACATGACTAAGGGTTTTTGAGAATTTTGGCCAGGGTGCCAGGGCATTTTGGCCAGTTGGATTGTCTCTCTTGTCATGGGGAGCTTGGCGCCCCACCTGGACTTCCACGGTCTTCCCTGACTGCGGATGGGCAGTCCTGGGCGGTATAATACTTGCCTGCCGTGCACCTATACACTAATTCAGCTCCAGCCAAAAGCGCGACGCATTTCTCTGAGGTTGCAAACTTTACCGAAAGTGGCCGACCCCTCGCATTTTCTCGACGTTTTTAGTGGCTCCTATATATTTATGCTCTCTATGCGCTTTATACCACTGTCATGATTAAATCACATCACTCTTAGGAGAAACGGAAACCATGGGGCCCATACCTGCTTAATACTTAGAAAAATTAAACAAAGGGCCCTCGAAATTTAGATTAGAAGCCCTCTAAGTCCAACCTTAAACGGTATTTACCTCTTCGATTTTGCGTAACTAGCGCTGTAGCCATTCAAATTTCCCACCTGTTACTTAAATTTCGGTCTTACACTCAAGTGCAATTTTGATCAGTCGTTTGTTTTGCCCTATATATTGAGAAACCCTATTTGACGCAGAATTTCTTTTCGCCTCAACCTCGGGGATTGGCGACACTGATTTCATTTTGGCCAACACCACTCAAGTTCACCTCTCATTTTTGCTAGAACCCTTGAGAAAGTTTGCTGAGAACTGGCCTCCCCGAGCCCGAAACTCCCTGGACACTGGTCTCCTCGCATGTGCATTCAATGATAGTCTCGCATCTTGTGAAAACTCATTCCTGCCACTCATGTTATTGACTAACAAGGAAGTGCTCGGAGCACACACCGGAACATTCAAATTGCCAAGTGCTCCCACACATCACAGTCATTGAGAATAACCATATGTTTCCAGCCGTTTCTTGGCAAACGTGGATAGGGCACGTGAGGTTTGAAACGAACACAGGATGAAATCTGACCGTTAATTGAGCGTGTGAGAAAAGGTTACTCGGTAGATGCCAATGGTAGAATTACACATGTCGCTGAACTTGCCTGAAACGTTGTGATAAAATGATCCGTAAGTTTCTCGACTTGCAACGGATTTCCGCATAGAGAGATAGAATTTGTGCAAAGATAACGCCGAAGGCACGAAAACGGAAACCCTCCTAGAAATGTGTACGTGAGCGCAAACTGGGATACCTCGCAAGCACTTGAAATCACGATCAGAATCTGCAATGCCATGTGCAAGGCACCGTTTTCTCAGTCAAAAATCAGAACTGAACAAATTGTTTCAAAAGTAAGTACACGACTTTCTGGAGACAATCATTATTGGCGGAATGCAATTCATCTGGCGGTTAAACGCACCAGAGTTTCGTGTTGTAGGATCAAACGTCAGCTGGAAGACGATGGCGATTATCTGGATACAGCCGAACTACTTGGAAATCAATATCCTTATCTGATGAACGAATATTTTGAAATGAGAATGCGAAGGGCGGTAGGAATATCATAATGGGGTGAAAATGAGCCAAAACCAGGCAGTACGTCATGGGAACCAGATAAAGCGTAGTATTAACAACATCAAAGGGGCAATATGATGCTAAAAATTAAGGCAGAGGGAAGTAGCCAAAGCTTATAAAAGAATGAATATTTTTGAAAAATTGTACACCTAGAAACAATGGAAGTCAAAAGAATACTCATCGCACCCATTTGCGGCTGGTGGCGAAATAAATTACGAGCTGTGATGGCTAAGAAAACCAGTTTGTATTTGGTCTGGAAACCGTCATTAAGTGCACTCGCCACTAATTTCATCCACTTTATCATTTTTGACGTCGATGTTTTAATTTTAGCTGAGAGTAAGGGTCGTGAATCTAACGGGGTTTGCTTGACAGTAGTGTCCGTGCCTCTAACCCGTTGTAGTTGTCCAAACGAACAGGGTTATCCACTGCGATCAGCAGCCTCAATTGGGCTTCATTTTACTGAACCGACCGGAATTTATGGGCCGGATTCCACCTAGTGTCACGGTCAGAAAAAAGACAGAATATACGTATACGGATATATGGGGATGTTTGAGAAGTTTAACGATTCGTGGAATTAATAATGGTAGGTTTCCCATGGGCGTTCCAAAATCCTGAAGGTTATCTTGAAATTGCCAGATAGGCAGTCTTTCGGTCACGGGAACGTACGCTACAAATTCCGCATTTGCTTTCTGTCTGTAAGGTGCACGGTACAACCAGCCCTAATCTACACGTTCCCTACTCTTGACCTGTTTCTTGTCCAACTTTCCATTTCTTCGCGGACGCCGATTGCAATAGGCTAGCGTGTTGGCTAGAACAATGGTTGCGGAATGAAAACCATCCTGCTTGGGGAATTAGTCTGGTTTGCGGGCTCACTGTATATAAAAATGGAAGGATCAGTGATGATCGACCATCTATAGGCTGCCACCGACGCTGTTGCTTGAAATTGCCCGAAAACGTCGCATTGAAATGAGTAGCGAACAGCAGATTATGCCAGGTACTGGGAGAGAAACTGCAGCGGAGTAGTGAATAAGAGGAAACGAAGCATGGAAATGTTGGAATCAGGATGATAGCAGCCTGTACGACCCAATGGTTTTCTTTAGCGTGCCCGATTAATTAAAAAACAAAAACGGCGGTCACTGTTCCAGACGTCAGCATACATGGCAAGCGCACGCTTGGAGGGCCTGATTAGGGTCAAAATTAAAGGAGTGGGTGGTAAAGCATGTGTGAAGCGCTAGATGAAATTCTTCCTCGGATCGTCCCTTAAAGATGCCAGAAGCAATTCTACCGGGCAAGGGGGTATGAAGTTTACCCCTTCCGCAGAGTCAGGTCTCATGTGATGGCGTACATATCCACAGTAATAGGTGGCCCAGGAATTTGCAGTCCGACTTCGCCCTTGTTTCTGGGTTCAAACTGATCCCGTCAGATTCATCCTATTTTCTTACCCTAAAATTGTCCACGGGATATGGTCACCTTCCATAGTTGCCCCTCCTGACTTTAATTTTCCGCTAGTTTTATTTGTTTGTAACTGCTTGGGTGGTCCTCCTTCCCCACATTTGGACATGCTGGGGTAAACATGCCGAGGTCATTTGGGGTTTCGCTTGTGCGGACTAAAGAAACCAAAGGGAAGAGAAGCAATAATATGCTCATGCTGTAGAGCACGGATTTGCACGTACTGCCACGTCATCGTCAGCAGTGCATCTTTTTTCCTTTAACTAGTGCCACGTGAAATCTGCTAATGTGGAGTTGTTTGTCATTTCGTCAAATCGGGTAGTCTGTTATACATGGATGGTTATTTTATACAGAATTATGCTGGACACTCAGAGGAAAAGTTTGCCGGATTCCAGTAAACAAGTGTGTGGGGTTCAAGATGAGTAGGCTGGAAGTGTAGAAGAACCCCCGAATGGGTCCTCTGATTAAACTTCTGCAAGGAGGAAAACTGGTTCCGTTTATACCTGAAATAGAGTCGGGATCATTCACGTTGTCATAGGAAGCAAACAGTGATAGACACTACGACACGGGATTCTGGGATAAGAAGGCCAGTATTAAAAGATTACTCTAATACTTTCCATAAAATCTGTTATTCTTCTGTAATCCTTGACCGCAGATTTGTGTAGTATTATTGCCTTAAATCTAGGTTATGAAGAGCACACTATAGTATATACTAAAATTCTCAGCCGAATTTGTATACGGGTGATACATAACAATGAAGGCTGGTACGAAAAATGTCTTTGAAAACCATATTAGAGGGCGACAGATGCAACCGTTAGGGAGAACATTGCAAAGCGATGAATATTAAACAACCAAATATTTGCTCTGTCGCCTGTTCTTGGTATGTCATCCATGAGTAGGAGCCTAGTGTTTCGAACGGGATAAAAGTTTTGCCTTGTGAATCGAAGGGATAAAGTGAACCTGCTACCGGTGATGCTATATAGAAGACCAAGTTTGCTTTCCTGAGCCAGAGCCATAGACGTTCAAGTTTCAGCATTGTACATTGTTCCTTATGATTCAACTTTGATGGAGTGCTTATTTTCCTCTTCGTGAGCGCAAGCGGAACGTTTCGCATTGCAAGTCCGTCACATTATCTCACGGCGGAGCAGATTAACTACAGTGTTCTGGAATGTGATTAGCGTGTATTTTGAAGAGATTAAATATACTCTGCTTCACCCTAAATGTCCTAATTAGCAACCCAACTAATTGTTTTGGATTATGAAACCTGAGGACCTCTTTAAAACCGGTAAACCGCAGGGGTAGTTTAGACCCAGATCTCAAAACGTTTCGCTAGAGGGATGGCTTAATTACTAAATTGAAGCATCTTTGCTTGAAAGTTGCGCTTTTAGCAGAGGCCTGAGCTCTTTTCGGCGGAGGAGTTCATCGTCCGTTTGTTGGCCCAACTGTTGAGGTACATTAGTTCTTCGGCTACTTCGGTGATAACAGAGCTTAGAGCCTCAGGCTGAAAGATGAAAACGATTTTTACGTAATCCGAGAATGGCAAAGGAGCACCGTGTCGTTACCGTAAAAACGAACCAGCAGGGGCCCGACAAATGCTTTGGATTAGGTCATCAGTTGTAGGCATGTGGCGGGAGGTTACATTGTCAACTTAAACCACTTGCGTTTTCTGTAAAGGATGTGGTGCGTATCATGATAGTATAGGGTACGTTATCTTAGAGAATTTCAGTTTTCGCCTACGGTACTTTGTCAATGGCCTTTGTCATACCCAAATAGACTCTAATCACCCACTTTCCAGCATCATTGGTCGTTGTGATTGCGTTTACGCAGTCCGTTGTATCTACAGCGCGAGATTTCCTTTAGAAAAAACTGCGGTGCACATTAGTAGTAGGAGATTGAATCGCTTTATGAAGTAATTTACCATGTTATATGATCGTACCACTGATCATTGGGAAACCGTGGGAGCACTGTACAGCTGTTTCATCCTTGTTAGGAATCAGCAGCAGTGCATATCCACCGCGCCCGAACTGGGACGCGAACCCGAACAAGGACGAACGATTCTGAGTCGAACGCCTTAGCCATTACGCCGCCGGGCAGGCTGTGAACGGTTTGTTGAAGTTCACCACATGATGTTGCACCTATCCGTCACTGATTTGCACGGTTACTGTCTACTAGTTCACAGCGACCGACGCCTACAGATAGATGACTCGGGCTACCTGCAGAAAATTCATCTATCTCTAGGATTCGGTCGATGTGAACTAGTGGATAGTAACCGTGCAAATCAGTGACGGATAGGTGCAACATCATGTGATGAACTTCAACAAACCGTTCACAGCCTGCCCGGCGGCGTAATGGCTAAGGCGTTCGACTCAGAATCGTTCGTCCTTGTTCGGGTTCGCGTCCCAGTTCGGGCGCAGTGGATATGCACCGCTCATGATTCCTAACAGGGATAAGACAGCTGCACAGTGCTTCCGTGGTTTCTTTATGGTCAGTGGAGCGATCATATCACATGGCGAATTATTTCATGAAAACCGTGGTAGTCAGTGTTTTGAAGACCCTTCTCTCTAAGTTGTGTCAGAAGCTACTTTTTGATCAAGCGCTTCATGACTTTGCAGACAATGAGGATATGGGTGATCAGTTGACAATTGGCTGAGTCAAGTCGTGCATCTCACCTCCGCATAGGATTTGTGACTTGCATTCCCAATGGGAGCGAAACTTACCATAATGGACAAAGATTTTGAATGTGTTTGCTAACAGCATTGAAACATCCTCCGGCTTAAACTGAAGACAACTGAAGGGAACGAGTCTGTTTCAGGGTTCTGGCTGAATATTTTATAATGAATAGTCATTTCCGGTGGGAAAGTTTTCAAGGCTAAGCATGGTGAGTATGAGGTCGGGAGGTTGAAGTTAGGGCTAGTGCAAGTAATCTCTCAAATGCCTCAGTGATTTCCTGAGGAATATTCAGATAAGGATTACTGTAGGTGATTAGCTGGATAGGAGTCGCCCAGCTTCTGACATGAGGGGTTCTTTATTTCACTTCAGAGCTGTTTGCGGTTCGGGCTGCTTGATAGCACATGGCTACTGGATTTTACTTTGGGAGTCTATAATTGCTTCTGACTGTTCGAAAATTCGATTGATCTAAAGAAGCAACTATAAGTCACCCGGAAACAAAAGACATTCTGAATTTTTGCGATTTTTCTGCTTGACTGGGCACGGCTGTCTACCTTGGTGGGCACCGGGCGAGTCTTAGCTGGCATAGTATTATCACGGCATTCGTGCAGCAGTTAACAAAGCTTTTTAGTGTCCTACCTTGTTTGGAAAATGTAGGCTCAGTTACATCTGCGTAGCAGACTTGACAGGCCATAAGGTACGGTCTGGGTGGTGGAGACGAGATGCTGCTTTCCAAAGTCAGTGGGACTGTACAGCTGACAGACAGATAATTGCATCGGGGTAAATTACTTTCGGTTGGGGTGCAGACCTGCGTTTAGTGGATTCTAAAACTGAGATCAAGAACATTTCGGTTTCTCGTCGAATCCAATACTTGCTGTATCCATCCTCCCCACTGAATAGTAGCAACAACAGAGAACAAGCAGTTGGGAGCAGTGAAGTTAGGCCAAAATATGCCCAGGGAACTGAAGTCTTCCGCCAAGACTTTTGGACCTGTCGAGGTGGATGTATTGGTAAGTGCGTCACCGGTGGGGTGAACGTTTTTCTGACAAGGGATTGGTTAGCAATGTATGCAACCCTTCAGGAGGCTTTGCTACAAATTTTAGCCATAAGCCATGTGGCAACTTCAATGCAACTTAACTGGGGGTCTCGTTACAATGGGGTTGGCAATAGACTGCGGACATACAAAGGGCAGCCTCCCTCACGCTGAAATGGGCCGCTTTTAACAAATGATTTATATCCAGAGATGACAACTTTCATCATTGAACCAAGTCTCGGGGGTAATAGGAAGGAAATTGCTAGGAGACAAGAAAATTGCATTTTTTCCAATGCAGAACAACCATGTTGTAAAAACAGCGACAACTGGGGGAATCACTCCGACATTTATTCTTTTTTTCAACTTTTCCGCCTCTCATTTGTGACCTCCAATATTCAGGAGTGTTACGTCGCTTTTGTGAGGAGGCATCGGACCATGGCAGAATACTGGTACACCGGTAATTAGTGGACAAGGGTATTTCAGTCCATCGTTGGTACATACAGCCTCAGATGGAGTTTCCATGCTGGGCAACAGTGACATTGATATTTTTCCCTACTGAATGTCAAGGGTAGAGAAGTAAAGTAGAGGAGCTCTGAAATTTACACAGGTTTGTAGCTGCAATGGTTGTCATAGGAAGCTTTGTTGGTGAGGGTTGCAGGATGAATCTTTTGGCGGAATGACCGTTTTGCTAAGTGCAAAAGAGAGAAGTGGAGCAAACCAAAAGAGGGCTATTAGGCTTGGGAGAGGGTGTTAGTGCGCAGCTACGTAAATTTTACGGGGAACTGGAGTTGAAGAATGATAAGTGAGCCATGGGTAGCTGAAGGCCCATGGGGGTTGAGAGCATTACAGCCCCAGGTTTGGGAGAGAGAACCCACTGGAAGGAATGATTGACTTTGTTCCATTTCTGTTTCAGCATCCTCTGGACGTGGATAACTATTCCGCGTATACATTAAGAGTATTTGTACAGCGGTTGTCGGCGGTCATTGGGAGCAGCGAGTAGAAAATCTCGAAATAGTGGGAGATCTATTGGACTACCATAACGGACAAAATTTATGGCAGTATCATTTACCTTTGCCATTTTGTCCTTTGCTTCCTTTTATTAATGAAACCACAATTTACACCAATTTTCGGGAAGGAGGCGGCAGTCAGCAGAGAGATGCCAATTGGGGAAGCTGATAGGTGGTGGAAGGATTTGAACCCACGACCTCCACGTCCAAACGCCACGGCCATATCCGCTTGGCCACCACCGTCTTCTGAAGATGGAGCTTGAGATCTTTAGCTATTGACTACAGGTTGGCAGTTGGTGTTATAATAATAAGTCGTGAGAGGATGAAATAGTCAAATCCGGGTCCACTGTAATTGATTGTGATAAAATGGTTTCGAGCAGAGACAGATTGGGTTCTGGGATTGTGAAGTAACATGATTTCAGGGCTGTAGACAAACCGGTGAAACGGGATTTATTCTCGATCAGAAGGGGAATTTTGTCGGTGGAAATTCCAATCGTTTTAAATGGTATATTTCTGGCAATAGTGTGACGGTCGCTGATAAATTATCTAGTTGTGATCATTAAAAAATTGAAAAAGTATGGCGTAACCATTGCGTTACGACTTATTTCTTAATCTAATTCAAGTACACTTGTGATGGGTCATGCCGCAAGTGTTACGAATACGTGGCCTCATTGCATCTAAACTACGCATTCGGGAATATCAAACGCAACAGCGCCTTTATTCGCTGCTGTACGCGGTCCGCGGTAGAAGTTTTCCTGGATGTACCCATCCAGTTGCCTTATAAACTGGTCTTTGCCTATAAGAGAGGGGATCAGCCCTCGGACGATGGTGCCCACGTCGCTGCAGAGACAGTTTCAGGACATTGACCCATACATAGCTTCCACTGAAACGGTGGTATTTTTGCGTTGTAATTTTTCACGTTGTTGAGGTTGTTTTCTATGCGCATAAGCGCTCGATATTTGCGCACGCAGTCTGAACTTGTGCTGCCGGTCTGTAAGAAAGATGATACATATCGAGTCTCGCGCTTTAGAATCAACAATTACGCATAACTAGTTGGTCCCTGACGGAATGTGCTCAAAGTAATCCACTCCCATAAGTGACTAGTTGGAAGCGACTCACGTCTGCATATATTAGCATGAACGTGTACAGGAAAGCTGTCCAAAGTCCTAAACCATAGAGGCGATGGTTGAAATGCTTTATTAGTGGAAGCTTGCTTTGATGCAGCCACTGTACTCTTCGGGCCCTCAGCATGACTGGCTGAGGTTGCTAAATTGGGTAAGGAGCCAAACACATCTTCCGTGCGACTACATTAGTCCCACCAAGAGGATACTCTGACGATTTTCAGGACGCACCCATGAGACTTTGGTTGTGGAATTACGGATGCTGAACAGCGTCTATGTAAGCCCGGTGGCTGATGAGACTAGTCTTTGACGATATTTACACAAATATCTTGATCCATTAAAGTAATGAGCGGGTAATTATCCCTTCTATGTTTGATTGTCACCGGGAAAATATGTTGATTGGCAACGTTTCATCGAAAGAGAGAACGGATTTGGCGAGAAACCACCTGTCCGACATTACTGAATTCTGAAAGTTATCTAAAACCAGTTAATAGCACAATGATGCATTTTGCTATAGCAGGCCTCCAAGAATTCAGATATCGGCATGGAGTCTGGCAGCTGCTTCTGCTTAAACATCAATCGCTGACAGTTTGCGAACGATATCGTACGTGGGCACTTGACCCGCTGTCCGCCAGCCAATTGCTGTAACTGACCGCTACCGGGTCGTCTACGGCAAACGTTACCAATACATGCATTTAAAGCAACGCATTGTCAAACTTTTTCCGATATTGCATAAGGGACAATCATATGTGCTTCTAGAGAGGGAGCTGCCTGTAATTCAAGGAGGTGTGTAATAAGGGAATAACGAGCGATCTTTTTTGCGAAGCATAATAAAAACATCTGCGTCCTATATCATTAAGGGGGAACAGTGATCACGTCTTCTTGTAGATGGCCAACAAAGAATATGTACAGATGTGTGAGATGCATGGGGAAATAAAAGCATCAGAGGGATTGCGGGAAAACGTAAAACTTAATTCACAGTTGATAATGTTGATTACCTACGCTGGCCTGCCATGGGCAAGTAAATCGTTGGGGTTGTGAAAGACAACGCCACCATTTTGAAGATAAAAGTGTTTGGGCATTCTCTCATGGGCTGTTGCAGTCTTCCGCCGTCGTTGTTGTCGTCGGCAGGCAATCAGCGTCCACCGAATAACAAAGCCGACGGTACAACTGTCTTGCTGGACTGCACGAACTGTTAGTGCTGCATTTGAGAGAGCCCATGATTGCTTCATACGGGGGGCAAGAAAAAGGGTTTAGGGGACCATGGTGCAGCGCGTCCGATGAAGGGTGGATCAAATGGTTTATATTACAAACTATGTTGTACACAGCATAAAAACGAAAACTTTCTACGGTGAACTTATCAGGTATTGCTTCTCACAAAAAAGATGAAATAAATCGTAAATAGAGACTGAAAAATTAAGAAAGTGATCATTAGCATCACCTGGCAGCTAACGTTGAAGACACGCAGGCTACAATACAAGAGATACATAAAAATCCGCAACTTTCCAGGGCTGCACATTTTGAACACAAAAACGTAGTCACTGGAAGTAACACGGAGTGTGCCTCTGGAAGGACGTAATGCGCCTGCCAAGTTTTTCGGTGACGGCCAACTGGGGGACCGTACGATCAAATATAAAGCAGTTCGTTCATCACTCCCAAAATAATCTGTTAGGAAGACGATGACCATGGCTATTAGTGGCGTCCACAGCGGACCCACATCAATGCGGTTTCTTTGCGCGACAATTAAATAATCATCCAGCGTTTTTGATTTTATATCGGAATTTACACCCCGCTTATCACAGAATAGATCACGTTGGAAACTATTATCGCAACCATAATATGCAGCGCGTGATTCAACTTACAGAATGAATGCAATAACTGGGGTGTCCTGCACCAAGGATGATAAAAGAACTGCGACACAAACACTGCCAACTTTGATGTCTTCAGTCAGCAAAGCGGTCAGCACAAGGATGCGTTCAGCCATAAAATCAATGACGTCCAAAGGCTAACCTACTCAAACACAGGGGCAGCAATCACCAAAAGCAAAGCACGTGGCTTTATAACCCGTTGCAGCAACGGTGGAAAACGGTAGTTACATTCCAATTCAACTACAGCTCCAATTCATTCGGAAGTTCTCCCACCATCGCAGTTATCGTTTAATAGCCTGTTCAATTCCCAAGCGCAAATATGTAATGTTCCCCGAAGGAACGGAAGGATACGTGAATAGCGTTCGGAGCATCGTCCGCGGATCACGTCGTATGTTCGGTAAATTAGCAATTTCAGATTGCCGACTGTCTTGTCATTGTACACCCGTTAGCAAAATAGCCCTAAGGTCTTTACAAGCAAATCGGTTAATGAATCTGAAGATTTATCCAAACACGGAGCACAAAGACTATGGAAAAACGGGGCCACCAAACACTAGAAATAATCACTCATAAACGTCTGTCATATCTTTTCGGTCAGTAGATACTACTTGCTACTGCAGCCTTGGAACCAAGCTCATAGTGATACTGTCGACATTCACCTATACGAAAAGCAGACTGAAATGTTGGAGGCAAAGAACTGATGGTTAACACTGGCTTCGGAATTGGTAACAAAACGTCGACATGCAATTTAATTCTGCCAGAATCTTCCGGGAATTCTGCAAAACCACTAACCATTCGGGCTCCTAATTGCGAAATTCAAATCACGACCTTCTTACTCCAATTACCCAACGAACACTGTGTACAAAATGCTTGGCTTTTTCTCAAAGAGCACACTGCAGGGCACTTAAACGCTTCTTCTTTGTGCTATATCGTTTCCGGTTTTCATACCAGAAATCAAGCAGCAAATAGCAAAGGTGCTCTGTAGTACAGAATGCGGGACCATTAAAGCCAGAGTCAAGTTAGCAACAAAATGCGACAAAGCGTAAGGTGTCCAAAACGCCGCCTTCTACAGCCGTTGCGATTAGTAGGGCTTAATGCCCTGCAACCTCGAATTCAAATCACTTGCAACATTTTCACCATTACCGCGAGGCTTTCCATTAGTGAACATGCATTTGTGGAACGTAAATATCAACGCAACCCCTAAATATTCATAAGCAAACCTGGTGGCAAACACTTTTTAGCTTAATAAGCAGCACAGCAAATACCGCTCAACGCTCGATAACTCACCACGGGAAACAGCGAACGGAGAAGAAGTTGGCACCCTGGATGATCTGACTTCAGCAAAAAGATCATTTTGTTTTGTGACGCGTCCCTTAAGGAAAATTTACTATATTGTTTTGAGAAAGAATATATTTTTGACAAAAGTAAACATGACTCCGTACGCTCAGCCGCTGCCGGATTCCCACCCAACAGAAAGCATGGGCAGTCGGCCACCTGGGGCAGCATTCGTCATTTTAGGTTCAAACGACCCATTACAACCGCAGATTCATACAAAGACTACAGAGAAAAACGATAGAAAACGGACGGTGTAACGTAACAAATGTGCAACCACTGGGTTAGCCGAGGGGTTCTTCAGTGGGTTATGAAGCAAACCTAAACTGGATGCAGAAATTGCTGCCAGCTTTCAGTGCGTCTGATAAGACATGCCAAATATAACAAACTATTATTTGAAAAAGCTAAGAAAGATCAATCAGCATTGAAAGCCAAATAGCTGTACCGGCATGGTACAGTCTCTATATTAGGGAGGGACAACTCCCAATTAAAGTGATGCAAGTGAACACCAAGGATATGCAAGATTCGGTATCAATTAAGAAAGGCGCTAAAACAAGGTAACCTGAGTCCCATTATTGGTGTAGCGCAGTGCATTTAACTAGGTGCTCAGCATCCAGTATTATTTGCAGCTGGGCTTTAGGTTGGCATAAAATTGGTCATTGCGGAAGCCAATCGAGACGCTTGTTCCGAAGTTTAGATTAAGTAACTCTGAATAAGTTTGCCCTAATAGGTAGCCCAGCCCTGGGGTTCTCATCTGGTAGTATCCGATAAGGCATGGCTATTGAGGGCTAAAGGCGTCATGCATGATGACTGTGGCAGAATAAGCATTAGTGTAGTGATGGTTTATGGGAAAGGCGAGAAGGTAACTGAAACGTTGAAATCGGTTGTTCCAGGTCAAGGAGCTCACATCTCGCTCTGTAGCGTACGGGAGAGGAGGAACCAAGGATTCCAGTGCAAGCACAGTTGCAATTCAATCACCTTTAGAAGCAAGGTTGAGGATAATTGGGCAATATTCAGGATGGGGACGAGCGTGTGATTTGAAGAAAATTAAATCGCAATCTTCAGGTAGGAATGACCAAAGGAACATTGAGGCGGCTGTTTTAGCGGCCTGGGACTGGTGGTGGGCTTACTCAGAGAAATTGAAACACAAGGATTGATAAAGCTTCAAATTATTAGTGGCGGTTTTTGTGGAATTGAGCACTGTATTCATTGGAAGGAATCCTGAGGATGCGTGCCATTTGTGTTACTGGAGAAAATTGCAGCAAACCGCACCATGCACGAGTTGCTATCTCGGTTCTCTTTAGCCCATTAGGTCGTTCTAGCACCCTCACAAAATGTATAATCGTTGTCGAAGACAGAATACTCGGTCAAACTTTCTGAATGTCATTTTTGTACTTGCCGTTTGCCCAACCATTTTCTTCATTTTTCTAATTTTTTGGATTATGATATTTTCAACCCTGACCTGAATTAATTTAAGCACTGTAACACCGCAAATGGTAGGTGTTCCTGTTTAGCTTCTTTGATTTTAAGAATAAGCTCATTTTCGGCCTGTCCACCTGTTTCTCAATTTCACACCTAACTACTCGAGGCACCGTCCTAATGCTCAGTCAATTCGTAAGACTTAGGCCGTTTCGTTTTTGTTCCAAATTCGGGGTTCTGTTACTGTAGCCCGTCCTCAGTTACGGCTTGATAGCATACACTAAGGCCCATTCTTTTGGACCTTGTGTGCAACTGCTAAGCCTTAATATTCGCCGAAACTTCTTATATGATACAGGAAAAAAATGTCAGCGTTTACCGTATCCCATTTAGCCTCGTCACACACACTGCCACCCAACTATGAGATATAGATTTTCCGAAAAAAACAGAAAAATTCGCTTTGAGTAAATATCCCTGGAATATGACATAAATCCGTTACACTGCTGAGTGTACGCAGTCTGCTGTTGAGTCCAACCCAGTGTTCTGTGAGGCGAATCAGTTTCCAGAGGTTAAGCAAATCTCAATTGTGAGTTAAGTCTCTGCTCTGTCACCAGTACCTCCGCAGACCAATCTAGGATGTCTTCGAATAAATTTGTCCATAAATCTGTCACCGGTCGTTCAGTGGTTCACGCAAGAAAACGGACCATCCCAAGTATCATGCTGGATCCGGTCCAGACTCGGACCATGTCCCGTTGCTGTCCGGAAACAATCTGGTAAACTTCCGGTAAATTCGCTGAAATCGGATAATGCATGCGAAAAGAACCCAAAAACGCAACCGGCGCCTGTCCGGTACAAGCTGGGAAAATGCTTGGCAAACAAAAATCGGGGCAACCGCTTACCTGCCTTTTCCCTTCCTAGCGATCAACGAATTTTAGCGCTCTCAACGGGTGGACGACCAAAGTATCACTGCACAAAATATAGGGCTGAACATTCCCGAGAAAGTAGCTCGAACGGTGAAGATTGCCATGGGCTTCGTTCTGCAACAAAACCAAAAGCACGACAGATTACGGCGCACCGACTTGAAACGATTGCATCGCAGTCG
>LUCM01004334.1:106221-170804 GCA_008360955.1 Fasciolopsis buskii | reverse complement strand
TTCTTTGTAGACGAGTAACTGATGGGGAATGGTAGACGGCTAGGTAGGCTGCTAGTGAGTCTAGCCGCGAAGCAGGAGAACCATCAGAGTTCTCAACCAAATCCTTTGGTTTTAACAAGAACCTGATTAGAAGGCAGCGGGATGTTGCTGAGTGGAAGCCCATCAAGGTTGGTGAATTATTCCTCCACTCAGTCTTGCGATCGGGTTAACAGGTCGGATCGACCCGTTACTTGGAGATCCAAGAGACCACATCGTCAGCCTTCTATCCATTGGCCTTCCGGGTATAACCAGATCTTTGGTTTGGGATGAGCCATCGTGTATAGCTCGTTGGGCCATGAAAGCACGCAAGGCGTCAAATTACGTCAAGTTCATTCGCGTTATGATATCCGTTATTATCCCAGCGACTTTGCCCAGATTGGCGCATCATGTAGTTGGAAATATTCACTGATTTGGCCGAGTTTCCCGCCCGGTATCCATAGGATTTATGTACTGTTTTTTTAATTTACATGTACATTTATCAATACTTTTGCCACATACCTTATCGCGTAGTGATTCGACTTATCTTTTTTCTTTATTTATCAATGCGAAGCATGAGATCGAGACAGCGTTTGAGACAACTAGGCTAATATTAACTGACTATTCGTCAGTCCATAGAAACATTTTCCTCTGTTGTACTCACACACAAACCCCCCTTTGCGCGTGATAACACCTCATTATTTTCACGAATTCTGTTTGCTGTCGTATTCGGATTTTAATTCAAATGCTATTTGCGTCCCTTGAACGAGTCCACGATTTTTACTAACTTACGTATGTTCATTACCACCGTTATCATTTATTTGCTCCTTTACATCCCGTCTTTGCAGATACGCCTTTATGCTGTGCCGCAGAGCAATGGCATCCGCGTGAACTGATCCTCAAGCTAGTGGAAAAGGGTGCTCTTTTGGAGTTCCGTGATTCCGATACGCTTACCCCGTTACACCGAGCCGCGGCCGTTGGCAATTTCGAAGCGATTAAAGTAGGCCTTTTTAATCTCACTACAGCGCTTTTGACTACATTGTTTTCTAATCAGCAAATCCAACTAGTTTAGACAAAATTATTTTCCTTTTTTGACATCTAACTAGATTGCTTAAAATAAAATAGAATCACAGTTTCACTTTTCACATCATATGCTCCCTTCTGATAGTCTGTATTGTAGACTGTGACCCAATGACGGTCGGACAGCTAATCGGGCCTTGTGGTACATTCTCTCGTACTTTGTATGCAGTATGTCGGTCAGTTTGCTTAAAGTTGTGGTTGCACTCCGATTGGTAAAACAAACCAGCGTCGATTACCGTGAATGTCAAAACATTTTTTCCCAATGAGTAGGAACATTACCAACTTCACATACACACTGAAGATGTCAAATCGACTGGTAATGGAACGTTCGCGATCTAAACACAAGGCTCACTTATTCGGAACCTTACGAAAAGTATTTCGCAATCTTTGGATAAAGTTAAAATCGTAATACATGGATAAAAATCATTTCGATCGAAGTCCTATATCGAGCGCCTGTTGACGGCTAAGCTCAAAGTTGACTAGGTCATTCTTTGTTGTACCCCGATTGGCCATCCAAATGGATGCACGATCGATCGTATTGAAAGCAGACTTGCGCGTGCATTGCCCCTCGATAATCAGCCATTCACGATTAATGCACAATTCGTGGCCTGGGTTAATGCGAATTCCTCGGAGCTGTCGATATACCTGGCTGTCATTCGACAGTCGACAAAGGAAAGTTGACCTTACGTATGTTGCCACTGCATATTGCATTGCATAAACATCGATTATTAGACTAGTCATCACTGTTCCACTGTTTGCAAGCAAACAGATTTAATTCGTTCACATGTAACTCTTCACGGTACAGGCACAGCTGTCATTTAGATCCTAATGGTTTAATCGGGATCTGAAACTACAGGTTATTCAGTCACAGGAATTTACTTACAGCTTTGTCTACCATCGTCCTCCCGTGGTAGGTTTCCTGTTACCGTCTAAGATTGTTTCTATCCCCTTCCAATTGTTCGTTATTCGTGACACTTCGACAGAAAGGATGAAGCAGACGTCGATTTTGCGCCAATTTGTTAGCTAATCATAGGATTCAACGTAAATATTATCGGCCTAGCAACCGCTCAAACCTAATTTTCCGAGTTTTTACAGACTACGATCGAAGAACCTACGCACTCAGACATGTTTCACAAATACTGCCTGAAAATTGTGTTTGTGCACAAGTTGACAGCACGCGGTTTGTAACTATCGAGAACACGTTAAGTCGTCGAAAAAAGGTGCAACATTCCATCGTGATTCCTATGACGAATTTCAGCTCATGTTACGGTAGTCGCAGTGGTGGTGGTGGTAGTTGTTATTGCTAAAAACATGCATTGGTAGGCAAACAATGTGTTTGGAAAACGCTATAGTACACAGCTTCGCACATGCCTATAGTAGGGACCGTCAGTTATGTAGTTCCAATCACTGTTCATGTGATCTATTGAGCTTACGGTCAGCGAATAAGGAAGAAGTGTTTTTGATCGACTGAACTCCGTTACATTTGTTCTTCGTTTCCGTATGTGTCCTCCTTGTCTAGTTATCACTGTTTCAAATATTATCTTGAGCTGTCCAGTTCAATCAGAAATGACGGACAGTAAGGCGAGAGAGAGAGAACATTACGCGATGTTTGCAAAACTAATCCGATCCGTGTAAATTTTTCGCCAATTTGCTTCCGAGTTCGTTACCCTCAGTCATGTTTCGGGCCAAAGTGAACATGTGCATACCTTAACGTCTGTTCCAAATTCAAAGTATTGAATACGTTTTGAACGGCCACGACGACATGTTACATGTAGAATGTGTTGAGAGGAGATGAATCCAGTCCTAGGTATTGGTCTCCGCAATAGTGACAGTTTACCGTTACTCGTTTGCAATGACAGCAGAAAGTTTCATCGATCCGTAAACTTAGATTCTCGCAGAGCGACAGCATCGTTTTCCAGCTGAGTTCAAGTGGAAATTGGAAATATTAATAGGTTCAGGTAAGTCGGATCCATTTCTGGGAGTTTCCGACCCCAGTCGGAATGTCACTGAACAGCATAGATATCGCCGATGGATCAAGGAATCCTGCTGACAGCTGAGCGTTTTGTTGTCATTGTGCTACTTGCTGGTACTCCTATAATAGTGAACAACTAGGGCTGGATTCATCTATCCCATGCATGTTCGTACCCATCGTCTACGTTTTTTGTGTGTTCTTTTTACACCTGGTGTGCAAGGCTGGAGGCACCGGCGCGACGGTCAGGGTATGACCTATCGTAGAGAAGTTAGCTTTCGTTCTGATCTCGGTTGATGCATCATACTTTCCTGGTTGGACTCCAAAAGACGAGGATCATGGCTGGTTGGAGACAATGCGAGACGTGACTAAGAATAGATGTTGGTGGCGCAAATTCTATATCCGTTGCCCTTAGAACTCGTGCCCCGTAAAAACATCGCTTACACTGAGAATACAAGAAAGGCAGCTTTTCATCTTGTTTTTGTTATCCACTCGTGTATCCATTTCCCGTAAAGTTCTATTTACTTATTGCTGCGCTTATATATATAATATATATATATATGTAGTGGATGTTTGTGGTATAATTTTCTTCGTTCAGTATTAACAAAGGGGTAATTCATACCACTTCATTGAAAACCTAGCAGATCGGTTTATTGAGATTTGTGATTTTGAATGTGGAATTATTTTGCCAAACGCCGGGGTGCCAATTCGCTAACACACGTTTGAAAACTTTCTTCATTGGCATGCTTCCACCATCTTTCCGGTTCAGTGATTCTTCATGACTCTGTTTACGCCCTTCCTCGATCTTCATTTAAAATGACTTTGGGAACATTTTGGCATGAAAATGATATGGTTTTGCAGATTTATGCTATGCTGAGTCGATCCCAGTCGTCAGCCTTAGCCCCCGTGTGATTCACCTCGCGCAAATTGCATTGTCGATTAAATACATCGATCTATTCGTTGACGCCTATACGATTGCTTCAAAATGGCGGATCAGTTGAAACTGTGTTGGTTCATGAGACTCCCGGGAACAAAGTACTAAGAGCTGTGCTGTTCCATTTTGCACTGTTGTGCTACTCACATTGTCGTTTATGTGTTAGTCTCATGGTGAAGTCTTCCTGGCCTTATGTTTGACGTTGGATCTGTAATTTTTCCATACCTGAATGCATCCTGTGAGTTAACACGGTTTTTCTAGGGCGGGTGGCTACCAATAGATCTGCTGCTTTGCGAATTGCGCACAGCTTCATCAACTGATCGGAATCACATGAAGGTAACTGCTCGTTTTTAGTCTCCATTCGTACAACCCATGCCACTGCATAGCCAACACGCACGCAGAAAACCTTCGAGCTGGTGCTGTATTTTTGGCCTCCATAGGAATTCTGACGTAAGCGACCAAAGTAAGAGCTCGTTAGAATACAAATATCATATCTCGCTGTTTCGGGCTGATAGAAATGTGATCTATTGACAAAATTTCAAGTGACGCCTGATCATAGAACCATTGAAATTGCGGTCGCCCTTGTTGTCATGATGGTTGGTTGGTTTCTCTGTTGGTCGTGCTCCCCTCCGAGGGCCAACAACGCACACACACTACTTTGTTTATCACGTTTTACGTTTTAAGCCGTGTATAATTCATGGCTATTCCACTCAGTAAGCTGCGCTGGGTACAAATCTATGATAGATAGGTAGCAAACCTTCCGTTTTTTGCTCGGTCCTGCCCAATGCGCAATCGCGCATGTGAACCACCTCACAAATGTACTCACACATATTGATGTGAGACGCGGAATTAGATTGGCATTTCGCAGTTCTCATTATTCAGTACTTCATTCATCAGTGACTTTCACAACTTGTCGGATTCAAAATAGGCCCTTTGATCGTTTTACTGGTTCATGAGAGCAAGATCGTTTGTACCGCCATGACTTCGGTGTTCGTAGTCACCGTCTACCTGCAGATGGACCTTTACAATTTTCGTCGATATTTTTTTATTCGTATGATTATATTGATGCCAAATCTTGTGCTCTTTTCTTTGTGTACTGTGGGACCAGGAAGATCAGTTGGTAAACATGAATTTTTATTTTTGATATGCCTTTGAGTTTGTTCTTTTTCATATCAAGATTTTTAAATGTGAAAAATGGCCTCTCCGATCGTTTTTTTGTAGACATTAGGGAGTTGCAGCCGCCTCACTTAGTATCATGCCTTACCCAATGCATCAGGTCAAGCATGATTCCTAAATTCCAAATTTCGGGTTTCGCCTGTTCGTGAGTGGCACACTTGAATCAGTGGGTTACACTCGCTGCATTCGTGTGCATGAAGTTCAGATGATAGGATCCCTGCTTTCTCGTCAGTCATTGATTTATTTCCTTTTTTGTTTTGCCTGTTCCAGGCCTTACTCGACTTGGGCCAGAATCCGAACGTGCGAGATGCCCGGGATCTGACCCCGCTGTACCATGCAGTATCCAAGGATGTACCGACTCGGTGCATCACTCAGCTTCTGTACGATCATGCGATTCTCGGTGTAATGGATGATAAAAATCGACAAGAGATACATCAAGTATGTCCGTACGTGTGTGGTTATGTGCCTGCTATGCTTGATACTGCAGTATCCTACCCGCACATTTCAGACTAATTGAATTCTCTGAGTTACCCATCCTCTTCAGTTCTTCCTGCATTATTCGGTCGCTGTGGTGCTGAAATGAATGGATTTTCTCACTTGGAATATTTTCCAAAAGAAACATGTCTAGCTAGTCAGTCAGTTAGTGGTTAGGTTTTTAGTTTATATACTGACTAGTCGGATAATCGCTAGTAGCTGGCTGTCATGTTGGGTGATATTTACGGTAGTCCAATAGTCACGGTCTCCCTGGAGTTGTCTAGTGGTAAATTATGTTATGAAGTCCGCATTTTGAAAGTTCCAAATTCTTCTATGGAACTAGGCAATCTAACATTGGATAATTTATTCAGGGCAGCACGTATAGCTCAAGTGAACAGATGAGACCGCGAAATTCATCTGTTGGTCGGCGGTCGAGTGTTGTCTTTTAATCGAAATTCCCTTTAGTTTTTGTTGTAGCTTAACCTTTGTATCATTTAGAGAATCAGCGTCCAGTTCTCATCATTGGTGCGCCTATAGTATGCTGCTGATTCATTATTGACAAAAGGTAATGTGAAGTGCTTATCTATCACACTGTGAGATAGTAATCAAAACCGGAGCACGTTGGTGCAAGGTTAATGGTTATACAAACTAAACTGAACCGAACTAGTGAACTGGTGATACCTGTCAGCTGGAAAAAGCTGTTGTGAGCCAAGCTGGTGATCAGATGCTTGCCCCACAGCCGTTCACCTCGAATTTCCACATCTGCAATATTGATTTTCATCAATGACCAAATCATTGTTTGTTAGTGGATGATCACATGACCTTTGAGAAACCATGGGTGCATTGTGTAGGTGCTGGACGTCGACACCAAGTGATTGATCATTTCACGAATCGGCGGTGGTCAAGTGAATCACCTCAATAGGTCAGATATTCGGAACCCGGATACGCTGGTTAATTTTGTAGCAGATAACAATTTGGTGTTGACCGGCTCAGTATCACATCTAACTTATTGGGATCTGATTTGGCTCTATACCATTCCAAGTTTCTGTGCTTCTGGTTGTTAGTTTTTCTTCCGTCTAACACAGCGGTATGAGACACTCCCACTACATCTGTTCCTCATTTGCATCATAAAAGTTATTGTTCGTTCACTTGTTTAGGTGGATCTGTCATAAGGACTTTCGGTGTATACTCGCCGAGTTCCTGAAGGGTACCAAAAGGCCGGATAATCTTTACAGATATTAGTTCGAGATTTCCCAATTGGTTCTCTATAAACTTGTAACTCCTATTCCTACTGAATTAAGCTAGAACAATCAAGTCAGGGTGAGACTGTCTCGAGTTGATAAGCAAAATACCTCGTACTTGTTAATATATGCACATCCAACCATGTTTGGTTAGCACTGGTCGCGTGTGAGTGAAGTTACCTCAATGCAGTTTTATGACACTCAAGCTGATTGTCTGGTCTGCTTATTGGTCGCCCTTTCTCCAGCGCCTCAGTTATGATGTAGCATTGGGGCGGCCAGGAAGTATCAACTCAGGATTAATGATCCTCTTTCCAACCATGATTCTTCCTCATGTGGCAACTTACAGCCAACGATTTAACATATTTCTGGACAATCTTTGGTAGAACAACACGACATGCTCTCACGGTACCGAAAATATTCACCGGTGGTGGTCACGTGGTTATCATCGTTCCACTTGAACGTGAAGGACACAAGTTCGACTCCTTCCATCGTCGACCACTTGGCCACCCAACAGTTAATCGCTAATTGTGATCCTCTTTCATGAAATATCGTAATCTTGTCGTATAAAAAAGAAGAAAATATTATTTCGACTATTGAATTTGCTCGCGTTTTATTGGGTATGGAATTATCAACGCTGAGGTTTACTTTGGTGGATTATTTACACGGAATCGGGTGTTGGGTCATGCACGCGCTGTTAATAATCCCGACGGTTCTGATCGATTTTTTTTACCCTACACATGTGACTTCTGTTATTTTCAAGTCGCATCACGCTAATCCGATTGTTTGGCGGGTTTTCCATGCTCTCCAGCCAAACGTTCTTCTTGACTCATGCAAAATCCAGTATACGTCTAACGCAAGTAGGCTGTTCATACTGTTGTTGATCAGCTTTTGCGGCTCCTTAACTCACAATTTATAATCTCCGCGTTAGGACTTTTTTCTGGTCGAATAAATAGCACTCATGTTTGACATTGATATCTGCCCTGCTTATCATATATGTCTTCAGTGAGGTCATGTGCCACCGGAAACATGGGGAAGAACAACAGTGCAAGTGGAAAATAAGAAAGTGACATCTGCATAGGCTTAACCGTATTTCAGTTCTTTCTTCACATCATTGACTGTCAATGGCCCATAGTATTTGTAGTCAGATGTGCTCCTCTGGCCTTTGCACAACTAACCGCGACCTGCTAGGCAATGGCGTTGTTCCTGACAAACCGATGACCTCTTCTGATAAACCTTGGCGGGTCGGTGTAACACAGAACAGAGTAGCGGCCTTAGTAAAATGGCTAGCGCCACTCGTCACGTCACAGTGCTAACATCAGACTCCTATGGCTTTTTGGGGCGAACACTTGCCAGGCGAAAACCCAACATGCCTTAGATCTTCTCGCAGATTCCGTTAGCCTAGGCCCACCAAATTCATAGGGTTCTCATTGTTTACCTTAGCGTCTGGATCGCAAACGTTTCGTCACCAGTCGAAGTGACAAGTGCACAATTGTTGGGTTGTCATTGGCTTTGATCTTGAACCGCTTTGACGACCTTGACCTGAAAACTGTGCTTCTGTTTTCCACTTGATGGGGTAAATGGCGTTTCTGAGTATGCGAATAAAGCTCCCTGGGAGAGCGTTAGACTGTGGTTGACGGTGTTCAGCATATACGCGTTTACAACCAAGACCGATCAACCATGCCTCGTGAGTTTGGCGCTGAAAGACATATCGTTGTCCGTGACTAACGTAAACGGGACTCTCTTTGCTGAACGTCTTTCTGAATGCTGTCTGGTTGAATTCTGGTGTGGGAGAACGATGCTAGGTATCCTTTAGGACAATGTGAAAATGCACCGGTAATGATTAAAGCGCAGTGTTTGCCCAAAAGGTTCTACTGCAATCAGCATGCACACGTTTCCATGGTTCACATAATGCCGGCCGAGCCCAGCCATTTTGATGGTTTGGATAGAAATTCTTTGCAGTTCTTGGCAGTGCGCCCAATGTCTACATCCAACTCCGGCCACCAATACGTAAGGCGCGTAAGAGACTGCATTTTATCCACACTTAACAGATCAAAGCGTAGATCGGCTAATAAAGCCGGACAAAAAGTTGCAGGAATCACCGTGCTTTTCGGAAACCTGGATCATCAAGTAATTCAAGTTTGACTCTAGAAATTTTCATGTCATCGGACACTTTCGAGCATTTCGAAACAAGATTCTACAAGTTGGAACAATTATTTATAGAAGTCAAAAATGTGATATCAATTTTCAACTGCCGAAGAACCCGGAACTGACGGTTCATAATCGTAATACAGAAATCCACATTCCGCCGCCTTGTAATCGTTCTACCGAATACCGAAAACACAAGATCCAACAAGTGGAAGCCTGTGCCCAGTAATACTCCAAAGAGTTATTTTCTTTGGAATGATTTTGATCAAAAATTAATTTGTCCAAGTCTTTTTTTAAATAACAATAAAAGTATGTTTGCGACCCTAGGAGGTCAGCAGTGTGCATATGATACATGTGAGTTCTTCTGCGATAAAACATAAGAAAATGAGTGAAGACTCCCTTCAATCGCTGAATTTGCTGGTAATTTATGTTCTTCTGCAAGCTGGATAACTTATGCAAACAAATTTTAGGTGACCTACTTTACCCCGGAAAAACCATAGGGCTCATCTGTCTTAGCTGGAATAGGGCGAATGTAACGGATTACACGAGCTGCATTTTGTGGGATTGGAAAATTGAGGATCCGATTTGTCATTGTATTGATATCATCTTGGGTCATTCGGATCATGATTAGGCGACATGACGGGTTTCTCAGTTTTCTTGCCTATTTCGACTTGGTATTGGGTGTATTGTGCGTAACACCGACCCAGCAACAGGCGTGGCAGAATGGACACCGCGATATGTTGCAATTGTTGACCTGTTTGGATCAGCAACTTTTGATGTAAATCCGCTGGTTGACTCCTGCTGTTAGACGATCTCGTTAATGACCCTCCAACTAATAGCCGTAATCCCATTTTAAAGCTTGTGCTTGTAATTTAGTTATATATCCGGGTACAGATAGATCTTCCGAACGACCAACTTAGCTGAATCTTGCCAATTTCACGTACACAAGATTTAAGGACTTGAAATGTCACTCACCTCGGAGACTAACTTCTCGTATGTGAGTCTATCAGATTGATGGAACAGATTATTCTTTTATTGGAATAAAAGCATCTTTTCCAATGATATATAAGAAAACCTCCAATTTCTTTGCGTTATTGACATTAGTTTTGGTCACCCACCATATTTCAGAACGTCCCGTTTAGTCTCCCACCTCTCTGAAAGAATTCACATTCAGTGCCCCCCCCCTCCGCTCTGCTCCGATCATGTTCATATTCCTTTTACGCGATGTTAAATATAAAAACAGCAGAAATTGGATTACTGAATATCCGCGCATAATACTCGGAAAGTTAAAGCTCGTAATAAGCCCACTAATGAACGTATTGATGCATGGACGCGGAAACTCACAAATCTACAGATTTGAAATTTTACGACAAACGCACTGTAACGTGTCTGTGTACAAATCAGTTAGCAATTTGATGTAATGAGAAGAAACTGTTTCCTCCCCCTTCCCACAAATCTCATTAGCAAAATGTGTTGCAAATAAGTCGTCGTTTAGTTTGCGACAAATGTGATTGAGTTCATCTCCTAAACTTCGTCATGTATGTGCCGGTTAGCGGGTTAGTAAGGAGGTACGTAAATAAAGTCAATGCAGTTGCCGGTTGACATGCTTCCACTCAGCTTCGACAGCGAATCCGATTTCGATCAATCTGATCATAACAATAGCTGGTTGAATTCGAAATGTTAGACGGTTTGATCCGAGCCTGCCTGGTCTGTTATCAATTCTGATTCTTACAATTTTATGCATACCTCTACCTCATATCAGATTGTTGATATTCCAATCCTTTCTATCATTTCTATCTCAGGCATGTCTGTTTGATCGTCCGCAACACTTGGAGCAGTTGATCATTTATGGTGCCGATTTGGATGCTCAAACGGCCAATCTGGATACTCCTTTGCACATATGTGCTCTGAATAACCATGAGACGTGTTTGCGTCTGCTACTAAAATACGGTGCCACCCGGGACCTGTTGAACGCGTCCGGTCAAACTCCGTCCGAGGTAGCAATGCTAACCGGTTTGAATCGGTTAGCCGAAATCATTGACACGTTCACGGACGACCAAATTGGTAGGTTGCTCAGCGGCTGAATCATTTTAGAGCAATCGGTGATCTATGTTGGTCTATCTCCTCTCTTGCCTCTTTTTTCAACCAAATTTTCCGACTGATTTGTTTGTTACTTCTCTGTGTGGAAGACTATGGAGTGCTGTGTTCCTAAATCTGCTTTTGGGAACAACGTAACGGTATGTTGCCAGGCCCTGATCATTTCGTGTAACGCCTTGATACACACTGAGGTGATCCTTCCTTGGAAAAATTTAGCTCAAATATCTAGAACCGTTCTTTTGTTTAGAAGACTCTCGACCAAGCCACTTCTGCCTGGGTGATTCTCTATTCTTCGTTATTATGCTTGTTGGAGTAGTGGCCTCCGTGATGCCGATACAACTTCGAACCCGATTTCGCCAGTTTCAGGGCAACTGACTAAAACGGCCACCTAGAATTCCATTCATAATGCACCGACCAATTAAGACCTTATGTGGTTCGGGTCGGTTGACTCATAGACTGTTGCTTAGTGATAAACAGAATCTCATTCTTCTGTCTGGACAGCCGCAAATTGTTACTCATTTAGACATCTCTAGAACCCTTGCCTACTTCAGTTCCTCTTATTTATGTGTAGTGCAATTTGCCGGGACTAGATGCAGCTTAGTAGAATTGCCTGATGCTAGTTGTGAGGCTTGAACCGAACATGCTACCTAGTTCCTCTAGTTCATTCTTTTTGGATGCATCCGCGACTCACGAATTGTTGTTCAAAGTACGACGCCACTCTTGTCAGAGACGTATGGGTGCACTTCTGAAGCTTGCACACCAAACCCCAGTTTTTGTGCTTGCGCTTCGTACCCCCATACAACGACGGCTTCTTGCCAAAATTATCACGTGTCGAATCAGGGGGTTTCCAATGCTTGTAGTTAGACTGGGTTGATTACAAAGGCTGCCCTACTGTAACCAAACCAGCAATTTTTATTGCGAATGATATGGTGTTAATAATAGTGTTGTTGGTAGACGTAACTAGCCAACGATATAATGTTAATAACGCAGTATTGTTGTTAGATGTAGTTCGCCTGTATTATTAACGTTATATCATTCACAGTAAAAACCAACACATGGCGCATCGATTTTTCGGTACGCTCCTTACGTCATTCGGTCCTGCAATTCACCAACGTTTCGACTACCGTGGGTAGTCTTTCTCAAGGCAGGTCTTTTATTTGGTTGTAAAACTAGCAGTTATCTTTCTTCCATGGTAACAAAAATAAACCATCAGGTTGATGCTTGGCTGTTATTTCTATCCAACTGACAGTAGTCCCCTTGAAGTTAGGAGTGATTTCCACTAATATTTGATCCGATACTTTCAAAGCTTATGCTGAACGGAACTTTTAATCTCTGCTGACGTCCACACCACCCGTGTGGTTTTTTTGTGTCGTACGAAAGTATGCAGGGATCCATTTCCGCATAGCAAGTAAAAATAATTTTACTGGCAATCGTAACTTTATCTCTGATTTAACAGGGAATCGTTTTCAGTGAGGACGCATTTTTGATTATCCGTTTCATTGATGGATGCAAAGCTGTATGCCGAGTTGTGAATAAAGCATTCCCCATTCCGTCCGTAGGTTGCCGTGGCTAAGTTCACTTTATACGACTAAATTAACGCCCGCGGACAGCCAATGGCAGTACCTAGAGCAGAGTTACATAAAACATATGGGACCAACGTTACAAACCTCTCGATTTGCAGTAAGCAAAAGTGAAAGTAAAACTTCTAAACCAATGCGATTAGACGAGTGACCATTTCGATGGTTATTGGTGAAAAAGGTGATGGTAATACTGATGAAGTGGTAGACCATGGACACCTGTAGCAGTGTTGCTGGTGTGCTTGTTTTTCGCCTGGCGATCTTTCTTTGCATAAGATGATGGAAGAGTTCGTTGTTAGTAACGTGACACGGCGATTGCGACCTAGTATCGAAGTGAGCCATAGCGCTTTGTCAGTCCTCGAGGCATTGAGCATCAATAGAGCTATAGAAGGAGAAGTTTTCATATGCATCGGTGTCGCCGATTGTGATGCGCCCAAAAATTGTCACCGTTGATACGCCTAAGGTTCTTGTATTTGCCAAGTGTGAAGCAAAAATTATTTGCAGGTTTTTTTTATTATATCTGTATTTCGGGTTCAATAAAACCGGTTAAATACCTACGACCATGGTTGTTTAGGTGAGCGTGTCTGAATATGAGAACTGAAACCATACTGAGGCATGTGAATTGCATAAATATTTTTGGAAAGGTCTCATAATTTTTCCTTGTTTAAATTCATAAATGGTTCAAACTGACCTGTCCACCAAGAGCATTCATTTTATCGACTGTTTTGCCCACGATTACGCATGTGCTTACAGGTTGAAGATAATTATTTGTTAATTGGGATACTTTGCGTCAATCGTGGAGTTAATGGCTTACCTTGTTACCGTGCCAGGGGGACAGTGAACAAGAGACAGTAAAATCTTTTGATACCACAATGTGACGGTTAAGGAACTGATTTCAAAGCATCGACCGCCTTGAAATTTCGCTTAAATTTTTCTGGCATTTTAAACGAAACAAGGCCATCATTTGCATCATGTTGAACGAGTAAGCTTTGCCAGGACCATGTTTTCATGGATGAAATCAATTTGTGCAAAAGCGACCACAAAGTTACTTATGTTCACTTAAAATTTCACGACAGAAATTCTCTTCTCTCATAGTGCTGCAGATTGTTATCGATATTTCAAGCGCCATCGTCTAGATATATTTGAGTAATCTTCAGACTCTCTAAGTTTCAGCAGATATATGATATGAATTGGTCGCGTAACAAAGCAGAAGCTTTAATTATTCTGTGCAGATGTGGAAAATGCCGAGTGCCTCAATCTGTGGACCCGTTAATTTTGTTGATGAATGGACGGTATGTGGTGACCTGCAAAACACTTACAAGATGAACGATTGCGGAAGGGAATTCTCCGACAAAGTTGTTCGACTTTCTTATTCCCATCCAGGTTGTTTTTTTTTTCGTCCGAATTTCACTTTTAGTGAATGCATTCCGGATGGAGTGAAATTTGTTGTCGGAGTAGCAGTGACGTGCCAATCATTCTAAGAACGTATGTAGCGTAAAGATAAAACAATGTTTTCGAAAGAAGTCCCGTGTTTCACTCCATCAGAATTTAGTAAACGTGTCTTGCTGGGTTGAATGGTTTTTCTTCGTTTTGACCTGAATCGGGTAAAATTTCTCTCGGATGGTTGGTTCCCTTCACAGAGAATCACTCCTCCACCTAAATCGTGATTCTTTCTTTTCCCAATATATGTTTAATGTCTTCTTTGAGTGTGAAGTAAAAGCAGTTTCACCTCGGAGATGCTGGATGCTACTTCGAAATGACCGAAACCATGATGAAGCCTAGTGGCGGCCCCATCGACTGCCGCTGAGTGTGGATGCGAAGTTCCTAGGTAAACTAGCGTCAATTTGCTTATCAATCTCATTTTGTTCTTTCTAACGAGCTCGTGATGCGTCATAGTTAGGATATATATGTGGTGGCTGACGAGAAGTATCGATTAAATTCCTAACCTATTTGGTCATTATGCTGACTTAAAAGCATTCGGCCTATTAGCGAAAAGTTCTGTCAAGGTAAGCTTTGAATCCTTTTCGCTTTTATTGATGTTGCATATCAGTCAACAATTCCTGTTCACTTTGTTCACTGACCATGGGCCCATCGGTTCCCCATTTTGATTACAGTAATAGTATAACCACATGATCACGTAGCTTCTTTTTGGCAGGTTCAGATCGTTGATCTTTCTTTTAGTTGTTTTACCGATTCAGCCTGATCCCCATCATCGAATCGAGCATAGTAATTCGATGAAAGACTGCAGAGTACTTAGAATACCACTGAAGACTTGAAGCTGCTTGAATCCTACACTCGAAGAATATTTTCAACATACGGTTTTTCATCAGACGTTTATGAACCCTTTTTTAATGTCTCATGCGCCGAGGTGCTTAAAGGTTTTAGAAAGTTAACTGACCTCCTTCCTGAAAATGACCGCGGACATCGACGAACATAAGACATATGGAGATCGTAACAGTGACATTGCATCTTGATGTGGCGTGACTGCTTGAGGCCCTCTTTTACCCAACAAGCCCTTCATGATGGCTTATATGGGACCAAAGATTCAGTCATGCCTGGAGGTTTAATGGGTAGAGTCCTGACGAGGCAGTTTCCCTGGCTCCCCAAGGTGCGGGTCGATTCGACCTGTTGACTCAATCGGAAAATTTAGTGGAGGAATAATTGATCCAGTCACATCCTGCTGCCTTGCAGTCAGATTCTCGTTAGAACCGAAAGCTTTAGTTGGGAACCCTAAGCATTCTTGACTTTATCACTTACTTTCTTTATTAAAGAAACAAAAGTATACATTATTATTCTGTTAGGGGCTGGAATCCTTAGCAGTACCCGTCCAAAAACCTCAATATATTGCACGAATACAATGAACTCCATACTGCATCGGTAGTCGCGTAAAATAACCCGAACCATTGCTTCGAGCGGGGTGGGTATCGATAAGTATGCGCCTGCTCCGATTTCCCGTGCTGGGTTAACTCCCCAGTGCTTTGTGGGCAAGACGTGTCCAAAAGGCTCCGGTTAGGATTCCTTTCTGCAGCTTGAACAGCCGCGAGGTACGGATGACCAGAATACCTCCAGCATCCTTTCTACAGGGAACCTTTCCAATTTCCGTTATTCCGATGCAGGGGCTACGTTGGCTGCCACGAACAATTGCGGATCGGCGGTTTTATCTGATAACAGCGTTAGTGGAAGAATGAAAAATCGATTGCAAGCATTACTTGATCCTAAGCGTTCGCTTCACTAGGATGGCTTTAATGTCTACACACTCAACCAAGTAGGGCAACAAGGTGCGCCAACTAGGACTGGAAACTTTTAAAATAGATGTATGGTGTGTCTCCAGAATGCGCATACAGGATTCCACTTCCGTGGTCACTCTTCGTAGTCCAGATGCAGTTTCACTCTCTTGATTTATTTTTGATGTGTCCGGTGATCCGTTTTCGACGGCTCGTGGTCAGACCATCATTAGGGATCGCTCTGAGGATGAACCGTTGGACTGCATCGCAGTCAACATCTTTTTACGTGCGGTTTGGTTGGACGGTTTTGCACAGTAGTCGGTGGAAGCGTCTTCGTAAATGTGTATGCATTCACCATTTATAGCCTCTTTGAAGCGAAAGATGAGTTTTAATGGAAGTTATCTGAATTACTCCGTAGTATGCATTCAGTGGGTGTTGTGGTTGCTGCTAATGATTTTAACCGCAGTTTTTCTACTTAACCCATTGCGTGGACAACAGAGATTATTGAAGGTTATATCTGATGAACACGAATTTTCGTCATAAATTGCGATGTCGTCTCACCTTGGCCTTCATAATGATGGTCTCAGTTCAGTCGCATTCCCTTCGATCACCTGTGGCGTGGATCAGTCGAGGATTGCCGATCATTCTGTCTCATACCCATGGACTCAGACCATGCTTTGGTTTGAGTTAGCTTTTGTTTGCGCCTAGTTCATATTCACACCAACACGAAAGTCACTTGTCCCGTACAGGTGATCCTGAACAATAATCGGCGACTACAATTACATTAGAGACTCTAAATGCGATTATCTTCTTGACAAAACACCGAGGATCCGAGAGAACTGTGGAATCAGATAACAGAAGCTGTGCATTCGGCGGCAACTGGTACAGAGGACTGCTTGCCACATGAACCTCAGAAGTGATGGATATTGTTGACTTCAGTTCCACCGTTAGATGTTGTCAAATCCGTCACTCCGGATGCAACATGCAATGTGATGCGTAGACCACTGATATGTCAAGTGACCAAGAGTGTGAGAAATGGCTGAGAGCTGTGATGGATAAGAAAGTGCAAGGAAACGGAAAAGGCTGTGGTTATCGGAAATATTTGCAACCTTTGCCGTCTGCTGAGGGTTACTAGTCCACGGAAGCCGAGTGTGGGTGAGGTGATTGAAGAACCCGACGACACACTGATTTATTCTCAGGAGCTTCGACTGGCGCATTGGGCAGAACACTTCAGGCAGTGGTTTCGATGATCCACAGGAACCAATGGAGGTGAATACCATCATTCCGTCGGAAATGAAAGCGATGAGGGAGTTCGGTTTTCTGAAAGGTATAAGGCAGCTGGACCAGATGTACCGTCGCTGTCCTTCCTCGGGGATGGTGACGAAGTGTTATCATTGGAAATAATGACTCTGCTGGGATCAATCTGAGAAAGGAAAGAGGTTCCGAAGGACCGGTGTGAATCCCTGATGGTGGAGATTTTCACGAAGAATGACTGGTTCTCATGTCACAATTATAGAGGAATTAGTTCACTAATCATTGGATCCGAAGTGTTGACGGGAATCATCCTTCCCCGATTATCCGGTACTCACGAGAGGTGTATGCGTGAGAATCAAGCTGGTTTCCATCCCTGCCGGAGTTGTAATAACCAACGTTTTACTTTGCTTTTTCATGGATTAGTTCTCAACGTACTATCATCGCTCAGCTCACCATTACGGTACCATGGAAGCACTGTACTAATGTTTCTTCCTGGTTAGTAATCATCACCAGTACATATTCACCGCGCTCTAATTGAGACGCGAACGCGGAACGAATGATTTTGAGTCAAATTCTTTAGCCATTACGCTACCGGGCGGGCTGTCTCAATGGTTTGATGAACTTCACCACATGATGTGGCACTTATGCGTCACTGATTTGCAGGGCCACCATCCGCTAGCACAGCAATGGACCCCTTACTGATAAATGACTTCCTTGGAGATAGCCTGAGTATGACCAAGGCTTTGGACATGACCTACACAGCTTGGCTGCTTGGTATGTGTTAGTAGCAGGAAGTTGAATGTTTTTACTTTGCGACAGATGTTGGCACATAGGCAGATGGTTTGCAGACCCACGATCTCTGTCTTTCTTAATTTGAAAGTGGCGTTCGACCCAGTCGACCGTGCAGTTATTCGGCGCCGCCTTTCACTTAAAGGTGTGCCAGAGAAATTCATTCCGCGTATCCGAGTTCGCTTTTTTTGGCGATGTTTCACCCGAATTCACCATGAGAATGGTGTTAGTCAGAGTTGCCTACTTCCACTTTTTCTTTGTAGTTTCGTCATTGAGATGGTTATGGAGATAGCCCTATCCTCTTGTGAAGATATTTGCTAAGACAAGAACTTGTCTGACTTGGTGTATGCGCACGGCGTTGTGCTGCCGAGTGAAGATTTAAATAATTTGCCGGTGTTTCTCGATCGTCCGAGCCCCAGAGTAGATATGTTTGGTTTGAGTTTTGCACATGGGAAGTGTAAAATGTCGTTCCAGGGATTGAATGCCGCAAAGTTGATACGTTTTCTCACAAGGGAACAACTAGCTAAGGTCGACAGATTTGGTTATTTGGGTAGGTGTATCTCACCTGGTGGTCGTTTGTCGGGAGCTGTATTTGCGCGGACACAGAAGGTCCGACTGGTACTTGCTAACGTGAAACACTTGGTTATCGATCACCGGTCGAGTATACACGGCAGCAGTGAATGTGGTATCATTCTACTGTTCCGAAGCATGGCAGCTGAAAGGAGAACATGTGACTTTCGGTGTTTGAACCCCGTTGTCTCCGTTTTATTAGTAGATTATAGTGGAAGAATTTCGTGAGTAACTCAGGGTTAGGCCCAATATGCTGGGTTCTAGGGTGCAGTCTTTAAAATACGCACGGAATTAGGTTCAAGTGGTTGGGATACGCTTTGCCTATACCCACAAAACTGCTGCCTAGTTGTGCGCTGTTGTGCGAGGGAGGCAATGGTTGAAGGGTGGTTCGAGGTGGCTAGTAGATGACATGGACAAAAGATATGAATGCTTTAACCAGTGGACTAGTTTGTGTAGTTGCAGTTAGCCTACCAAGTTGGGATGCACGAGATCTCTAGAAGTAATTGTTGGAGACACTGGGTGATGTGGTTCGGTGGTAAACTCAGTGACGTTCTTGCATTCGAAAATTTTCTTCTCTTGTATATTTTTTCAAATTGCTAATTTGATTTCAGTCTTCCGTCTTTCTCTTTGAGCAATTGATGCTGTGAAATGGTATCCAAAATCGGAACATGTTGGTACAACGTTTATCATTGTACAAGCTGTACTGAATTGATATTCGGAAATAGAGAATGCTGCTTGTTTTTACATTTGGTCATCTTCGTGTGGGTTAAGCTTCTCCTTCACGAAGTCCGAGTGTCGAATCCTAGCCCTGCATGTGATTCTAGTGTGCATAGCAGTTCGCTGACTCAGTGATTTCTTATTTGATTCTATTCCAATCCAAATTCCAGGTTCTTAGTTTCCGGTTTTCATCACTCTAGCGACTGTGAGCCATTCTCCCCTCACTAAACCCATGTTTTTTGCATCGCATAAAAATTGTGATGCACGAAACGTCATTGAAACCACAGTCGCTGAATGACGAAATTTCGCAGCTGAGTAGGAAATGTGGCGACCTTTGTCACTGATGTCTTGGCATTTATAGTAAATTACTACTAAGCAGGTTCGTACCACTCATGGTTGTCAGGTGTGGTGAATCCAAGTGGAGATCAGCAAACTATCCTGCATCGTGACCGCATTTTTGAGTTCCAAAACTTTCCACGATGTTGAATTTGGGGAAGATGATATTGCGTGACGTGTGTTGTGATGTCTCTACCCGTTTGTGTGCCAATGAGAATCAGTTTAATTTTTTCATGCCATATTGTGTTTTGATGTTCTAAAAGAACAAGCCCGTGTCCTATCTGATATCAACGGGATCGAAAATATTAGCCCCGCTGGTTTCCTTTGTGAACCACATTTCCGAATCTTTTGGGCTCCAACAAGGAAAGCGGGAAACACCGAGCGGTACGAAAGCCGAACCCAACTTCTTTATATATCTACTCCAAATCATAGCTTGACCGCTAAGTCGCTTCTTCCAGCCTTGCTGAACACGTGAAAAAAGAGCACGAAAAGGGAGCCGATTGGAAAGGATAGGCACTGAGTGCCTAAGCCATCAAAGGGGAGGGGTAGAGCGACTACCCAACTGAGAGGACGACTCTCTGCACCTAACACACGACGACGCAGTTCGTTATTGCTCACCTGATGTTTTTACCAGGCTCGAACAGTCTTTCCGAGACATCCTTGACCGAATGCAGAAAGGCACCGAGCATCCTCAACGCGAGAAGTTAGGACTCAGAATTCCAAGAAACACTACAAACTCTAGTGTTGTAAACCTTTCCCTTGAGTCCAAGCGGGATGTCATGGCAGCGCCACAGTTTTCGCCGTTTCGGAGGAGCATTTCGTGATGTGACCTCTTCTACAGCACTTCCGTCAGTTGTAGTTGGATTACCGAGGTACTTAAAGCTATTGACCCTAGCCGACCACTATAGTGAATTCAGACGCAGTCTCTTCGCAGTCTCGAAGAAATACATCGCACTTCGAAGGTACAAGTCACATACCGTACCTAGATACCGCGGTTACCAATCTGTATAGCGCGCCTTGAACTCCGTACGCCTTGTCAAAGTAAAGTAATATCATCAGCATCGATACAAGTCTGTGGATGTAGTGTCCCTTCCACTCTCCTTTCTTGTACATTGATAACTGATCAATGCGGTCACTTTTGGGCGCGACAGTTCCTAAGTTGCGCGACCCACCAAAGGTCAACAAATATAGAGTTCTTGTGCGGCCTATTGTTTATATGTCGCTTTACTGGAATCAGCAAGAGGCATAGTGCCCCGAAAACATTTCATTTCATGGCAACTGCAAGGAGCCTACATTTGAAATGGAAGCAGTTACTCGGTGTGACCTCACTGTTTCAAAATATCCCAATTGGTGTAGCCATCAGTTATGTTTGCAAGGACAGTCACGGAAGCAAAATTAATATAGGGATTTTGTTGGACGAGCTGAAACAACCACTCTGCGTAACCTTCTATGTGGGTTGCAGAATGATCTATCTAGGTGTTTAAACTCACCTGGCCCATTTCACCTCTTCGAACACCTGGTGTACCACCTGACGTTTGACGTTTTAGTCCATTGTGCCCAGCCATACACACACGCACACACACGTTCAGAATCACTATTTCTGTTAGCCGTTACTCTCTTCAACCATGTAATCACGTTTGCCTTTCCATATTGCTATGGGTACGAATAACTGAGAACGAGCTTCTTCGCCATGTCGTTGTTCTTATAGAGGGTCAATTTTGCGATCACCTTTAGATCGTACTGTTTTCATATTTTCTCCCGTCCATTTGTTTGCCATGCTCAGTTCACCTTCCCTGTTAAACTTTAATTTCATATGCCTTGGAATAAAACGCTTCTCAATTCCTAAATTAAATACATACTTTTCGTATAAGATAAACTTTCGAAGGCCTATTACCCGCATCGCACCAGGTCACGCGAAGTCGCACCTCCTCCTTTTGATTTCACTGTTTGGCTTTACGGTAACAGTTTCAGCATTTATGCTGTGAATTCCCGGATCATGTGACCGAATACACACCCAAGTCCATTGTCTTCTTACAACATTGTAAATTGTGCTAACCAAATGCATCGATTTCATCGATTCGCAACGTAATCGCTTTGCCTGATGATATCATGAACCTATGCTTGTGCTGTGCAGTGTGCACAACTTTACCCTACCGCAAACCCTCATTTGAATATTCTTGGTCAGTGCAACTGTGGTCGTTATTGTGAACATGATTACACTCTGCATGTATGTGGGTGTGTGCTCATGAGACCTTAAGAGAAATCTGTGTACATCAATATTTGTAATCTGACGCAAAGTTTCTGTTACATACTGGTAGCTAAATGCAGTACTTCGTCGTTATTCCGGCGGTTTTTCGGCATGCATCGTATCTCGTTTGGTTGGTCCAAATAAAGTATTCCAAGTTGCTCCGGGTGATCTGGGCTGTGGTACGAGGGTTGTCGGGAAACTTAGCAATCTGATTGTAACTGTCAGAAATCCGTCAGTTATTTACCATTGTAGGTGTGTTTTATTATCCTAAGTCTGAATTTCATTGATGTCAGTGCCACTGGGAGTCAGATATTGTCAATGTCATCCATCGTGATCCGCGAGCCACCAGCCGGGGACGAGTCATGAGTAGTAGGAACTCCAAGCTTATCGCAGTTGAAAACTTGGGATGGTGCTTACCATGTGAGTGAGCTATTGGGCTTTTGAAATAGGATTTCTGAATCCGCTAGTCGTATTGACTAGTGGTAATTCTATCCCGTTATTTGGTTTTTAAGCACTTCTGTATTTTAAAACGACTGTTCTCTCCAATCACATGCTCATGGGCGCTAGATGTTTTTCTTTTCGTTTCCCAGTATATCATTTTGTTTATGTCGTGCACTGATGACAAACAACCCCAAAACTGACGTATTTCTCTACCTATTGACGGGGACTTCCTTGCGCCTTCGACTTAATGACAACATTTATTTTCGCGTAAATCATGTTTCAACGGCATAAAGTAACTTCGGGAGCGATATACAAAATGATCCTGGAATGCGTGCGCAATCGGAGCCAGTGAAACGCGTTCGTGAACGAACCTCGCACGAAATCAATAGTTGGAAGGACAGAGCGAGTCATGCACTAGCCGAACGCAACAAAGGTTCTAAGAATAATTAGGCGTATGCATCCACCTAGTTCGCACGACCAGTGCACACAAAATGTCAATGGGAATCGAAATTGGATTGCGATCGAGGGCCAGGTCCGAGAATCGGGGTCGACCGTTGATCACGGAATTGTGCGTACGCATTTTCGTCGTGCTCGTATGTACACGAGCGGTTCGATCGATTCTCGCCGAATGCCAAATTTTAAACAGCGTATTGGAATAGTCTTTGCTTATTCTCCGTAGGCCATGTCATCCGTAAAAATTCGTTTGAAGATGTCGTGATTGACAACTCTTGCACAATTTGTTGACGATCTGTTCGCTGCCATTTTTGCTTCTCATTGACTGATTCTTGCTTGCACTAGCCAATGTCACCTTGTTTGGCGTGTTCTCATCGGTCGACGCGTTCACACATCAGTGGTTATTTGTATTTGTGGATCAGCATTTGCTTGTGCCCGCGTTCGCGTCCATCAGATTCCGCCAAGTGACGGTCGGGGAAATAAAGCGATGCGGTTAAATGTCCCATTCGGTGACACCCGTGCGTTTCAAATGTTTCTGCTTCACGCCTTCCAACATGTGGTACTGACAAGTAACAAACGAAACCAGAGCACATTCACGCATGGTTATTGGTTGTACAAACCGAATTGAACAGCTAACAGCTAATAGTTTCGTCTGCCTACGGGGTTGCACCAAAGCTGATGGTGCTGTGGAAGAGATTCTAACTCGAATCACGGAACCTGGTTATTTCTGGTCTATATATGTATATATGACGGCATTACCACGACTCTGATCCTCACGTTTGTCTAGTTCACGTATTGTGCTTCTCGCTCTGGACGTTCGTCGGACTGTTTGACTCGGTCCTTTTACTTTCCCTCTTGCTGGGTAATTGCTTAAGCGTACAGTTCTATTTCTGTTGAAACGAAAACTTTACGTGCGCATTTCCGAAACTAAGCTTGCAACTTTTCTGCTTCACTCTCCAACCATCTCCATTTTGTGTTACGGTTTTTGCAATCTATCTCGAAGTTTAGTGACTTCACTTCACATTGATGAAAGCAAGTGAAGAGCGTCCGCAATCTCCTCGGCTTGATAAATCTGCACACAAGTTCTTTTTTGACTCCTTACCCAGAGTTTATCTGTAATTTGGCCGCAGAAACCAATTTCGGGCCGAAAAACGGGAATTCGCTCGGTGTGGAATGCAAATGGAATTGCCTGTCGGGATGTACTCGTTTTTGTGTCTGCGCTTTTCAACTTCGGCCACCTGTCTCTTAGGCATTGAATAACAACCGTTTACTCGCTCCATGTTTGTCACGTCTTACTGTTCTATGGGGGACCACTAAATGCATGGGTACATACATACAGTCAAACGGGAACATCATGGGCTCATTTTCTGAGCAAACATTGTTATCGAGTTTGGTTTACCGGCCCCCCTCCCAAAACACAGACCAACTGTTAGAATTGCCAACTAGAACGGTGTAAAAATTGTGTAATTAAACGCAATTTCGGTTTTACAACTGCGTCGAGAAATCTGTATCTTTTCAGAGAAAAGTTGAACAGTTTGCTGTTTTTTTTTCATTATTTCCATATCTTGATTACATCGCAACATCTGTACGTACATTACTATTTTGTGTTCTTCGTGTTCCAACTGAATATTCCAGTGTTTCTTTAACCGTCTCTTCCCGTTTCGTTCCCCTCATTGTGCCCTCGAATAAACTTGGTGCGAGCTAGTAACGCTCATCACTATAAGGTTACTGGTTGCAAGAAGTGAACACAATCGTGTAGCGATTAAGCGTAACAGTAAACGTCTGCCAACGTCCCCTTTTTGTCTCATCTAGCTCCTGTGACCAAACCCCCCGTATACAATCAAGATCGCAAACCAAGTGTGACTGGACCGCGGGCAGCGTTTGAACTCGGGCGGGAACGTCTTTCGTTTCCTCGAGTCAACAGTTCGGCTGAACTAAATAAACCCAACTCGATGAATGGTGTACGCCCGCCCATTCTCAGCGCTCAGCAGACCGTAAGCAATCACATGAGTTTGAAAGATTCTATCAGTTCATCTAATGTACCTGCAACCGTGGCAGCTCTCTCACGGCAGAAAAGTTATCTGTCTTCCAGCACTAACAACTTGGTCAATCGCGCTGTCTCCTGTAAGTTGGAATTTTTTATGCTCGATTCTCGCTGCTGATTGGTATTCAGGTTATTGTATTGTTTGACGTTGTCGTATCTGCGATCTACTTACCGTTAAAAAGATGTGAGTACACTGTTCGGAAAATCCCGGGACATTTGGAAAACGTTTCAGGAAACGGTGACTTCGTAATTCCTTATTGTCACGAGCTATGCCAATTTGACGAGTCTTATTTCTCTCCTGTGCGCGCTTTTCTCCCCCACAGGCGCGAACCAACCAATTTTTGCTTTACACGGACTTTTTCAAACGCAACGTACGACTGTTTCATGACCTTCATTTGTACTGCATTCCCACTCAGTTTTGCGCAGACTTTGGCATGTGACAAGCGGGCCGTTTTGCCATCTGTTGATAGGTTCATTTTTTAATTGCACACGAACATCATATCATACAACGATAACCTGATGACTAGTTGCCATGCCCTCGGCGACTTACCTCTTTTCTATAAACGTCATCACTTTGAGTTAAATACGCTATGAAATATCTACATCTTGTTAACTTGTTCTCAGCATTGTTGATAGATCGACTGTGTCCTAATTTTTCTTTGCTTTTTTCTTTTCCCCCTCTACTCTTATCTTTTCGGTCAAGCGGATCATCCTCCGTAAGTCTTATGCGTACCGTTTCTTGCCTTCAGCACCAACCGGGGGTGAATTACGATGCAGCTCCCGCAATATGCATAAATCAAAGTGTTTATCAAACAGTGTCATCGGTCACTTCAGTATTGGAAGTGTTGCACAATTGTTTCATCGTTGTCATAAAACAAGCTCTACAAAGCACCTCTGTCGGTTGTTTAAAGCCTTCATTGTAACTAGGCTGCCAGCAGAGAAGTCATCTGTCGGTGCGAATCAATCGCTGTATACCAGAAGCCGGAAGCTGTACATATCAGTAGGGGAAAAGTAACGTGTCCATGTTGGTGAGGTTCAGCGAACCTATTAGAGCTTATCCGGTCGGCGTATTGGCTAAGACATTCGACTCACAATTGTTCGCACCAACTTCGCATCTCAGTTGGGGTCCGGCGGATATGCGCTGCAGATAAGTCCTAACGACCAGAACACAGCTGTACAGTGCCCCCTTGGTTTGTTCATAGTGCACTGAATGTTTATATCAAATAATCAATAATGACTTCGAACATCTTGTAGTTTACTATTACTGTTGTTTATGTCATGCTTGTCATGCGCTACCCTTTTTATCTCACTTATGGTTCATAGGTAGTCTAACCTGAATATTGTAGTCGTATATTTTAAATCCAACTTTCATAACGATTGTAAGGTTTTGAAAGACTTGCCAACGAACGCCATTATTCTGTCTATTTGTATATATGTGACTTTCATATGGCATGTGAGCTGTGGCCAATGGAGTACGGACTGTGGACTATAGATAAGGAAATGTTCCATGAAGCTGCCCTCTTTCTGCTTAGAATTTCTATTCACGCAAGTTTCATGTGTCGATTTTCGTGTAGACACACACGAGATTCCTATTACAAGCTTACCATATATGTATCAGTTTTTGTTTGTCTGTTTGTATGGAGATGTTCACAGATTGATTTGACCATGTTCAGATTTGAGCTACTGATGAACACGCACGGTGTAACTGAAACCCTTGTGAAGTCCTTCCTTCGCTAGGTACATAATAAGGTGAACAGAACACTCCTGTTGTACTCCTCGAAGCATCGTCTATCTGTTCTTTCTGCCACACTTTTTACTGCATGGTTGTTGTGCGTGATGAAAACGGGGGCAAGATGCGCACGCGCTCAATCGTAAGTACAGAGATGAGCTGTTACATTGGAACTTCACAATCCCAGAGTCACTCTAGAGAAATTTGATATCAAGGGTCACTTGAAACCTTACTTAGGGTAATGAACAGTCGTTCAGAATTTCACACATGATGGTCCCATTGCTTTTTCTAGTTTATTGACATCTAAGAGATAACAAGTGACATTAAATCTTCTATCTTGTTTTGAATTTAAATTAATTCTTTTTTGCTTATATAGACGAACAATATGTTATGCTGCCAAATTGAACTTCTCTTCTTTGACTGATCCAACATTAATTCCCCATTTTGGTACACCATTCAAGTTGCAACTAATAATGCAGTGCATTGTTCTGTCTACTCTAACTGGAGAACAGACAGTCCAAGCGGCTTGCTGTGCTAGTGCAGTTGCATCGCCTAAAGCAATGTAGGACTATGGTCATTGGACCACGAAACAGTTGATGCCTTGCATCTTTCATCCCGGTGGTTATTCAGGTGATAAAGTAACTTGATGGAATTAACGAATTCTGAAGTTGCAATTTACTCCTGCCTTAATGTTGCAAATAGTCGTTTTGTTACCATTTCATTCTATTCCGTCCGTCTGTAATCATCTCCTGCCCGCTTGCCAATCACAGTTCAGCTTATCAGTCCGAACCTCGAGTTGTCCGACTTCAGCGTGGCAATACTGGATTTGGGTTCCAAATTCGTGGCCGCCTAGGTGCGTGTATATGTAGTCCTTTTTTGTTTGTGCGGTTTCTACTATCGAGAAATTGGAAATTTTGTTCACAGAGTCGCTTCGGCGAATAGTTGTTGAAATTGCTGCCAGCACCGGAAATTCGTGGGATGTTTGGGCAATCGATCGAGCAAGTAATTGTGAAATGTACACACAAGTTGGCGAACAGGCTCGTTTTCAGCGATTAGTAGTCGTGCAATTATATCACCCTATTATTATAATAAAAGTGTTGAGCATAATTCAAATAGACTAGGGGGAGTAGAAAGTGGGTTAGCAGAAGTTTCTTTATCAATTGTCGTTCGACTTATGCCTGCTCCTGGATAGGGAGTTGGTCAGTGGAGCTGTGAAGAAACCACAAACTGTTTTTGAATGCAACTTGCGGATTGTGTGAGGTAAACTGCAGCAGCTTCCGCTATGCTTAAGATACGACACTCGGCCAACTCGGATTGCTGATGCCCGGACCTTACATAGGGACTGAAACCGTGCATCGGTTTGTGGTGGATAGAAACCACTGTGTTGCTGAGTGGCTTAGGTCTTTCAATGCTCCATCATACAGGGCGGTGTTCACGGTGACATTCAGACAAACGTCTAGTCGTTCGACCGATTTGCATTCTCCCGTAGGACTACATGAATGAATGTGCACAAAATGAAGTTGCATACTCAGGAACTTTGTCCTTCAGTTGTATGTATACCATTGGTTCGTATCTAGGTTGGATTCAACGCTTAATTGCGATAATGTTTACAGATTAAACATGGTTGTCTACTCTGCGGTACCTGTACCAGCATGTCTTTCTTAAATGGCAAGAGTATATTTACGGGCTTTCTCTTTACTGATTTGGTGATTTGCTCTTCTGTTTGTGTCACCTTAACAACCAAGTGAATTGGGTTTTCAACGAAAATTTTCCACCCGATTCCGAGTTCTCTTTCGCCAAAGTTCTCTGCATATTCTCTTTGCTCTGTATTTGAGGCTTCTAGTTACGTCCCGTTTCATATTAATAGGTATGTGTCTTTGAAAATGGATATATTGTCCATTCCACATGGGTGTTTTATGGAGTGATCTCGGAATTGACTCTCCTCGGCAGGTTGGTAGAACGTCCAGAAATGCTAATTCATGGTTAGATTCTACTTCCGCTGTTTATGTTTATGTTGGCCAAGTTGACTTATTCGGATAGAAGATTCGAGTACACACAAGAGGTCATCCATATAACGTTTATATGAACAGAGTCACTGGTTTGATGATTCAAGTGTGCCATTTTCCAACTTTGTCATGAATAGCTCGGAGAGTAGTATACCAATATGAGACCCTATGGCTACTCCCTCCCATTTTGATCATTTAACTCAAGTCTAACTTTTTAAAAGCGGAAGGATAACGATGGATTCAAATTTTGTAGTGGTGAGCATGTCTCGTCCACATCACTTTTGATATAGACACACAGTTAGTTGGTCATTTATTAACAAACCGATGAATAGTGAACTGACATCTAATGACACGGGTCCCCGTTCTCTCACTTTTCGATTCTTCACACAATCCCCTAATTCGCATACACCTCTAAGACTATGCTAAGCTATTCACTGCTCACCAGGCATCAGCTACTTTGTTAGACACTTTACCACTACATGGCGTGGTAAATTGGTGGTAGACGACAACCCGCTGTCGTCCGGCTATTTACCCCGCTTGACTTATTGCGACCTCATGTGGTTCTCTGCTACTCCATGTTTCAAGGTCATGTTTGCCGGTCTCCGCTTCCCCTGTGTAGTGGCTGTCGGACATGTCTTGTCCACTGCACTTATTCTTCAAACATGCATTAAAATGAAAATTGCCTATTTGAAGACAATGTTCCAAAGGGATTCCATTCTCATCCATTTCCAGTAGTCTCTGCATTCCTGCGATGATAGTTCCCTTTGGCTTAAAATGTGTATTGGTTCTCAAGTCTATTACGCCTTTTCTGTTTCAAACGTCTCAGCGTGTTGAATGTAGATTTCTCTCTCTTTCGAACTTAGATGTGCCTTGCAAAATGGTTTTCGTTTTTTGCTGCGTAGTGTAAGTTTTGGAGGAGGACCATACCCGCATCCTTGTATGGCCTTCATAAAATGACCCTTGGTTTTTCTGTTGCTCTTTTAATCTTCTAAGATATTCTGGTCTCAATAATTCGCCGGTTGACCGTCTAGCGGCATGGTACATGACTTAAAGTTCTTTCAACTGTGAACGATATGATGTTAATAACACAGCGTTGTTGGTAGATGTAATGCGCCAACTTTTCGACAACCGTGGGCAGTCCTTTTCAAGGCAAGTCTTACAGTTGAAACCAATACATGGCGCATCGATTTTTCGACACACTGCCTACGTCATTTGGTCCTGATATTTCTTTCAGCTGCATTTTGAATATGGAAACAAACTGGGAAACTGAGAATCAAGATTCTCAAATCCCATTTCCATATCATATCGTTTATTCTGATTGTCGGTGTGTTAGAATTCGCTTCTCAAACAACATTTTATCCAACAGAAATCACAAACTATAAACAAATCTTTCAAAGTTCGGTGGAACCTCATTCGACATTGCTGATATTTTTGTTTGTTTCATGAAAATCTGATGTTTTGTGACCCCCTTGTCTGCAAGCATCTGATTTAAAATGACCATAAAACGAATCTTTCACGGTCAAACGACCAATCACGTGGGCCGATGTCAAATATGTCTACTCTAGTGTCTCTATGCGCTTAAATACGTTCAGTAAGCACTTGTCGTTGTAGTGTCGTGTCAGATACATAGATTCGATCTCTTCCCATCGTGAATCATTGATCACTTGTGTTCTCTCAATGTGCTCAGTCGGAATTCTTAAAAAAAATTTAAGTTTATATTCATCCAGCACCCGAGCAGCACTGTTGTCATGTTTGAGATGATGATTCGTCTTATTCTTCCCTTTCTTGATTTGGTCCAACGGAAGACCATCCAGCTGGTCAACAACCTTAATTGACCTCAAATTAGTGGTGGCTTGCTCGTTAGCGAGTGTTTGCTGCATTGTTCTTCTTCTGTTAATACTATTTATAAACCTTTATTCCACCAAGCTTTCTTTATCTGGTCCAACGCCTCTGTTGCCTTTCAACGACGTTCCCTTACTCATTCTGGCAGCCATCCCCGGGTGTCGTGCTTCTACGTGTCAGCCCTGTTTCTCTTTCTGCATTGCAAAATTAAGAAACCCACTTTCAAATTTTGTGTTCCCTACCACTTGAAATCCCTCTCTCTTTTTAAAAGAAAGATCAGCAGACTGATTCTTTTCTGGATGTTCTCGTGAAGATCTCCCTATCGACACAGTGTATTTAGTATTCATAGAATTTTAACCCTTTCAGCGTAAATCCCTTGATCTGTACTTAGAACGCGCGAGATTAGTGTTTCGCGACTTATCATTGCCACCTTTTTGAGCTGGTGGCTATTACCTATCTTGAGTGGACCGTTCGTCACTCTCGCACATTGACCGGGTCCAGGTGTGAATCCTTTCCCTACCTGTCGCTTTTGTAAGGGAATACAATGATCCCGTACCCAGCACGTACCTTGGCATTGTAGTTGTCACTTTGTCAAAAGCGAAATTCATTATTTCTGTGTACTTTTAATCGGGCATCTTTTTGGTTGCGAGCATCTCATAGCCACGCTAAATTTGGTGCCTGATGTCATATAATTATTTCGTGGCCTAGTTTCTCATTTCCCCTTGCAAGTCGCCCTAGTTTTCTTGTTGATCGCTAAAGCAAACTAATCGATGGTGATGGTCGCTGATGATTGCAGCTGACAGTGGTTAGATTGGAAACCACTTCATCTCTCTCATGATCAGCTCACATCCACCCACGATTTGTCACCCTGGGGTGTCTGCCAACAAATTAGATAGTAGAATTCAATTTCAGATCTCAATGCTCAAATTACCGGTCCTCACGGCCACCATCATCCCCCCTTTATCTGGAGAGTTCCCACAGTTTCATCCGTTCTTCATTATAGCTTCGGGGATGAATCCTCTTTTCCTCTATGAAGTTTCCATGTTATTAGACTCCTGGCTCCCGCTTTGGCGCTTTTAGATTAATCTGCCGATTATAAATTGTCATATAATGACAAAATGTAGATCGGGTACACACATGGGGTCAACTAGCTGAGATAATTTTTTAACCACAGCGAATTGTTCAGCTTCGAGCCTCATGACCGATTTGTCAGAGGAGTGTACCAGTCACTGGCGGTTTTGAATGATCAAATCTAAACTAGGAAGACTACTTCTGAAATCTGCAGTAAGCAAACGTTCAATATTTGAAGATAATAAATCAAAAATGACTCGGTCTGCATTCGTTGGGAGACGATAAACAACGCAGAAGTAAGGATTGGAGGAAGATAATTGAAGTTTCAAGCACGAGTTGAAATTAGCGGTTGTAAAAGTTAAGATTTGGTGCTCAGCAGGGGGCAGCTGATTGATCAGCAACAGCACATACATTTGGTTTGGGAACAAAATAAGGGTTATTTTACGACTGTAATTCATACCAGCCCACTCATATGCTCTCCTTTCTAAATTCCAAACGCCTGGTGTTCATTTCACTGGTTTCACCGTAAATACTCTTGTTTATTTTTTTCACGGATTCTTCCCCCTTGAAATTCCATGCTTGACTGAATTTTCCCTCTCTCCATCAAGTATAGCTTGGTCTTGTTGGAGAAAGGAGTATCGAGAATGATCAGTCTGCGATCACTGAACTTCCCTGAACATATCTTCTGCATTAAATCACCTGAACAACATCCTAACATCCGGAGAAATGTAAATCAATCTCGATATGAATTTTCATTTTGTACATCATCTTACCACATGAATGCGTATGCACAAGGGAATCCTCGTGACCATTTGTACAGTAATTGGAGGAACTAATGGAAGTACGAAGCGATGTTGACTATGTAGGCATCCACGTTGACTATGAGATACAGATGAGTCATCGTCCGTACGATTCCTGTATTCGAATCTTCGTATGATGAATAATGCGCACTAGAAAATGGAAAATTTGGCGATTCACCGTCGTTGTACAGTGCTAAACTGCAGGGCGAACCCAACGGACCATTGCCTTTCTCACCAAGTTTCAATTTAGGATAGAACGAGTGAGCATGGACACTGGACAAGGAAACGGAAAGAACGTCGTGATGTTCAACATGAAATATGGTCTAATGGTATAAGCGAATTATTTCGATCATTCTAATTCGTCGGTAAATGACAACACGACCGATACTGTTCACGATTCTTTGAAATATTTCCAGTCCCTCTGGCCAACTGATTGATGAGTCTTTTGACCCCCAGCTACGAAAACGTACGACATATGTTTTACATGAATTCCCTGTAAACTTTCTCATCCCACACGGACACATGAGTGTGATTTCTCCCGCTCTGTGGGAGGAACGGAAAACAGGGCAGGAAACGGTAGAAGCAGCACGCGAACCACTCAACGAAGTATACTAAACATAGTACGCGGACATGGAATATTCTCTGAACTGGCGCCCAAAATTCGAATTCTCACATTTACATCGTTCGGTGGGCCATTCCACTCAAACCTGGTGATATCTATAATCAAAAATCTTCAAACGCCAAATATTTTTTCCAAGCAAACTCAATGTTTCGAAACCGTATGATAGAACTGAATGCCTTGTGTACACCGTTCGAATCTTGTTAGCTTTTATTTCTACTTTCCATTCTGATGTTGTATCAGCCTAATTCATTTGTACTTTTCGTCAAGTGACACTTTATACGTTGTCTCAGATTCTAGCGATTGCACAATCTTAATGCTTTCTCAGCAATAATTGTTTTTAAGCATTAATCGCGCATCATTAGCACTCACATTTTCGTTAATGATCTTAAAAAACAAACTAGCCTTGAAGACCTGTTATTTTGCTTCTATTATCTATGCTTCTCATGGAGGTTTTTCGTATCACTTGGCAGTCACTTATTTGGTTTCTGATCATGCAGGATAAAACAAATGATTGTAGCTCTGTATCTTATCGTCCTGGGCGTTTCAAGCCGAGCAGAATAGTCCATTGACTCACAATTTTTCGTCCCATGCTCGTTCTCCGGTTCGGAGGTGATCCACACAGACTGCTGGGGGATTCTTCATTCACGGCTGTGTATTAAACACAACGATGGTTTTCCGTAGTGAATTGCGCACTGACGCCCTTTGATGTACCATTTGAAAGAAATAATGACTTGTTACGAAGCTTAAGTACATTTCGTAGACCAGACGGGGAAAATCTTGGTGTTTAGTAAGTTGCTGTTAGTATGTACTGAAATCGAAAGATATGTGTAATGGTGTCTACTACTTCGGTACCTATGACGAGCACAAATATGTCCTGAATCCAGGTCATCAGTCAATCAGTTCACTCTGGCCTACTATTCGGCATCGGATAAGCAGAATCGATCAATAGTCATCAAATTGTGATTGGCTACATTCCCAGTTTTTCGGATCAAATGAATCAGTAGATCGTGACCAGTGCCTTCCTGTGTCTTACCAGGTTTGGCGTTCCCAAATAGCTTACAAGTTAAGAAACTTTTTTTTTCAAAATTCTCGGATCTAATAGAATAATATGGAAATTCATTGTGGGAAATAAATTAGTTATTCACTCTACCCTAGATTTTACCGGATTTGTGGAGTAGTAGCTAGTAGTAGTAATGCCACTCGAATACTGAACAGATTTTTAGTTCATGTTTCTGCCTTTCAACAGTAGCAATGAGCTCGCTACCGGGCTTTTTTATTTGCTCCTGGAATCTGGGTCTGTTCCTCGGTGTAATTGAGATGTTTCCTCGGAATGGAGTTTGGAGTCTATTCGATGTGTAGTTTTTACCAGTTAAACGTAAATCATTAGGCTTTTGCGCAGACAACTATGGTCGACTTTTCGATAAGCGTAAATATAGTACCCTTTTGTTGAGTGATCATTTTTGATGAAACACGTATTGTTTGAAACTATGGGTTCGCTTGATTAATCTAAACAGAACGAATGCAATATGCAAATTCCTCTTATCTCATTCGTGCACGTGAAACAAAATGGATGTCATTGAAATGAGGCATGGAGAAATACGATATAACAACATCATGTGTTGATGTTCAACAAACCGTTGAGGCCCTGCCCGGTAGCGTAATGGCTAAGGCGTTCGACCCGGGTTCGCGTCCCAGTTCGGTCGTGGTGGATATGCAGTGCTGATGATTCCTAACAAGGATGAAACAGATGCACAATGTTTCCATGGTTTCTTAATGGCGGGTTGAGCGATTATATCACATGGTGAATTATTTCATGAAATGCAATACCATCTGTTGTTCCACTCTATACTTATGAAAATACGAACTAGACTCTATCAATGGCCATCACGCTCACTCACCTTGTCAAGAATGGAAATCGATACAGTAATCCGAAGGAAATGTACTTCTTGTGGATAGCATGCAGTAAAGTAATTCTACAAACGGACTCCAAGTTGAAATCACCGGAATCGTTTTTTATTAAACATCAAGTGGTTTACATTAAAAGGGATGAAACTATGGTTGTTAAATATGCTGTATTGGTAGGAAAATTCATAGACGGAAATTCAGATTAGAACCAGTTTGCAAGGAGATAAGTCTTAAGTGGTAATGAATACAAGAAGTAAAAGTGTGATCCTTAACTTTGCGGTCCGGAGTGAAAAACAGGATTGAAATGTAGAAGCACAGCATCGACGTATGGAAACGCAATAGGGATGGTTGCCAGGATGAGTGTGGGACCGCCGCTAAAAGGCAACAAAGATGTTGGGATAACTGAAGAAAGTTTGAAGGAATAAATCTCTCTGCGTATTGTTGATAGAAAAGGGATAGTAAATGCCCGTTGATGGCCAGGCGATTGCAAATTTGAAGCTACTTAAAGTCGTTCATCAGTCGGATGGCTTCGCGTTGTAGTGTGTCGAGAAAGGGAAGAATAAGACGAAGCTTCATCCCGCATATGACAGAAGTACTCAAGTCCTGGTTGAGTTTGAGCTCCTTATATAAAATGCTTTGAGGAAATAAAATATCTGACCTCATGAGTACAACTAATTTTCCATGCAGCACGAGAAGCAAGACAAAAGAAGGACTAACAGATGACTAAGCAAGTGGAATTTAAGGAGAGAAGCGGAAGCGAATTAATGTTTGAAGCTGAAGGGAATGAATGACGTTTCGGGAAGTTGGAGATATGGGGTGTTTTGTAATCTCTAATACGTGCACTATCGAGTCCTGTGTAAAGGGAGCGATTTGTACACAATTCATATTCTGTACTTGGTTGACTGATCCACGGACCTCAAATTTCACGCACAATCCTCGGGTCATCTGATCAACCACATACTCGGAAAGCACCTGACTTGAGTTTTACCGTCATTAGATCTCATCAGTGATGCATATCCATCGTTACACCTAGGATTTGAACTCGGGCCTTCCAGCAGGTTGGCATGTATCACCACGACGCCACCGGCTCCCGTTTGGGAAAATTAGATAAGTTTGTTCAAGTATCGATCTCAATGTCAGCGTGCTGCGCGTTGATAACATGTCCTGTGGATAGCGTTTTGTCAGCGATTGACGGTGTTACCACTGGCGGGCATTTGTGACATTTTTTCTACCTTTTCCCGTCAGCGTAACCTACTAATTTCTGTCTCAGTTTTACACATATATTACCGTTTTTTATCCTAGTCTCTTCTGTGGACAATTCGACATCTCATTTGGCTGCCAATCAATACATTGACCGCATCATTCCTGGAAGTCCAGCATCACAGGCTTGTTTGAATCCGGGGGATTTTATATTAAAGGTAATTTACCAGACAGCTTATGCTCTACGCAAAGTTGTTTGTCAAGCAGTATCAGCACTCACCTCACTGCTGAAGTACCTGGACACGTTTCGTCCAATTTGTTGGGAATCATCATTCGCGTGTATCCACCGCACCTGAAGTAAGGCGCGAACCCGAGATTATCCATTATTCCTGTTTTCTCAGTATACTGTCAAATAACCTACGTTAATAGGATTCTGTATTTGATATTTCTCACACCACCGTTGAAAATTTGACACCCTTCCCGGTGTGTAAAAAATTGGTTGTAAATCATCGAGGCTTATGGTCCTCCAGGTTGAATCCAGAAATGCACGGCTTGCTTCATCCCTACCGTGACTTTCCTGACAAAATGATGACCTCGAGTGTCGCTTTTTATTCTCCCGCGGCTTCTGATCACAGCCTTATTGATAACATCTCGTCAATGGATCACACCTGTTGGTAGCATGACGTTTCTCCTACTTACTTTACAGAATTTTTTATATTTTGGTGAAGATCTGGGTGAAACACCTGTTCTCTCAGTGTGACTTAGAAGTAACGTGGACTTCGTTGCCGATTGATGTGGCAGTCAAGTGTGAGAACGTTGATTAAGCGACTAGAATTTTCCATGTAAACTCTAAACTGAACAAGGCTGAATTGAATGGCATTTCCAACCTTAACCACAATCAAAATCGGTGTCCGGCTTGTGTTGGACAGCTTTTTTGATCACGACGAAATCGTCATCACCAACCACGTTAGATCTTCGACCATTGAGTCGTTCACGTTGTTTGGTAAATTCCTCTTCTGACCTGTCACCTGCAAATCAGAGCCCTTTTTTACCGTCGGTCCGTCAATCGCTTCGCATCATTGTGCACGCCAGATAAAGGGACCATCACGATCGGCATTGATTTCATTTCTTTTGCAGATTTAAAGATGACTTTTCCCTATGGTAGTAGACGTGCGTGGGATGAATTCCGTTTGTACGTATCCCAAGCTGTCATACCAGGCACTGCTCAGTGTTGGCATGGTCTTTCCATTCCTTCAGCTCGATCTCAGTTTTTACAACTAGTAATCTTGCACGAGTGTCCTCTGGTTACTTTCTCGCAGCACCGATTGATCATCATCATCATCGTTCAGTGTTAAACAGTAAGGCAATCCTCATTAACTGCTGCCTTTTCCTCAGAAATACATGTTTCTATAAAAAGAGTGAGTATCCAAGGGGAAAGCGAAGGGAACTAACACAGGTGGGAAAACATTAGAATGCTGCTGTAGCCAACACCCGGAACACCGTCTAACTAAACAAACACATCTTTTCTTTCAATCCTTCTGATTCGATAGAAAATAACAACACGGATATAATATATGGTTGGTCTACAGGTTGTAAACTCCAAAAAGCTTGAGTCGAATCAGTCATACAGACAAACGACAGACTTATGCGAACATTATCGTTCAGCGGTAAACAGCAAGACAAGCCTCACTGATCGTTACCTTTTCCCCAAGGTTACACGCTACTAGACAAGGAGTGATTATTCAAGGGGAAGAGCGAATGAACCTACACAGGTGGGAAAAGATAAGATGCTGCTGCAGCCAGCACACGAAACAGTCTAACTGTACAAACACACCTTTTCTTTCAATCATTCTGATTCGATAGGAAATGACAGCACGATCCACACTGTTCACGGTTCACTGCCATATACTTAAGTATCTCCAGCCAGCAAGTCGACAAGTCTTTCGGACCCCAACCACGAAGACAGACGTGAGACACCTACTTTACCCAAGTTCGCTGTACATTTCCTCATTCCACGTTGGCACGTCATCTGATGTCCTCCACAGAGCTCCCTCTATTCCATGAGAGGAACGCAAAATAGGGCACAGTATGTTGGACTAGCGTTCGCCGTACGCAACAGGTGGCTCACCCAACGTAGGCTATTAAGTTCCATACGCTAAGGTAAGGTTTTCTCAGATATGGCACCTAGTACTAGATTGGTCACCTGAATATTACTCTCCCAGTCACTCCATCCAATCCCTAGCGAAATTACTTAGACATCAGTGGTCGAAAACCTCTGACATCCCCCACACGCACACTCCATACTCAATGTCTCGCAACTGTACAACAGAACTAAGCGCGCTGTGGCACAGTACACACGACTTTCCAACTTCAGTGAAATATCAGGCCAACGCCAGAAGTGCTTCAATCCAGCGTAAGCCGCTCGAATCTTCGATATACGCGTGTTCACCTCCACTACCGATATACCATCTTTCAACACACAGCTACCAAGGCAGATAAAACGGTTTACCATCGGTAGTTCCTCTGCGCTCAGCATCAAGTTTGGTACTACTGCAGTTCAGTCCTGCGACTGCACTTTGCACTTTGAAGGTGCAAAGCACATGCCAAACCTTGCAACCGACTTCGAGAGTCCGTTTATTGCGCGTTGTACATGGTCCGCATCTTCGAACAGACACGGTTTCATCTGCTAACCCCAGATCAAACAACTTCTCTCCATTTTCATGTTTGACTCCGACATTCTGAAGACCTCCTAAAGCATCTTCCATCACCTCATCCACGACGAAGTTGATCAGGAATGGAGATTACAATGCTCTCAATCAATTCACGAACTCTATTGGCATATCCTCTTGGTGAAGGGCACTGAATAGGGCTGTCCGATCTACTGAGTCGAACGGGCCTTTCAAGTTCAGAAAGACTACGATCCTAGGGGGGTGTGTGTGATGCGTTACGAGTATTTGGCAAAGAGTGAATATCTGGTCGATGCAACCTCGATATGGACGCAATCCCGCCTGCCGTTCCCGGATTTCGCTCTCGCAAATAGGTGTCTAACGATGCAGCATTAGCGAAGCTAAAACCTTATTGACTATCGGAATAAAACTAATCCCACAATAATTGCTACAGTCACTCCATGTGCCCTTCTTGAAGATGGGTACAATCAGTGATTCACTCCACGATGATGGAATACGCTCCTCGTTCCAGATATCACGAAGGAAGGAGGTAAGTGATTTCACCAGAGCTTCTCCACCTAGTTTGAAGAGAATTGAGGGAAGTTCGTCGGGACCGATTGCTTTTACCCTCTTCAGAAGTCGAATATTCGACTCCACTTCCCTTCATTTGGGGGATCAAGAGACAATTCCCAGTGATTCGCAGCTGCAGACGTTGGACTAAATAAGTTAGCATGCTGCCAGCCAAACTCATCCTTGAAGTGCTCAGCCCAACATCATCATCATCATCGTTCAGCGTTAAACAGCAAGGCAAGCCTCACTGACCGCTGCCGTTCCCCAGAGTTACACGTTTATATAAAAAGAGTGAATATCAAAGGGGAACAGGGAGTGGACCTACACAGGCGGGAAAAGATAAGATGCTGCTGCAGCCAACACACGGAACACAGTCTAACTTTACAAACGCACGTGTTTTCAATCATTCTGATTCGATAGAAAATGACAGCACGATCGCCACTGTTCACGATTCACTGCCATATCCTTCAGTGTCTTCAGCCAGCAAGTCGACGAGTCTTTCGGACCCCAACCACGAAGACAAAGACGTGAGACACCTACTTTACCTAACCTCGCTGTACATTTTCTCATCCCACGTTGGCACGTCATCTGATGGCCTCCACATGGCTTCTTTAATTCCTTAGGAGGAACACAAAATAAGGCAACGATCCAGCTTTTGTTGTCTGCCATGAATGAGCTCTCCATTCCTATCACACACGACTTCACTAACCGAAGTTCGCCGCCCACCACTGTCGCGCATAAACTTAAACAGTCTTTGACTGTTACCTGAAGCGGACGCCACTTCCATCTCTTCGGCTACCTTAACCCACCAGTTTTCGCGGTCATTCCTAAGGCTTATGGTCAACTGACGCTGCAACTGTGGGCGCATCTTATTCGCTTCCTTGCAGTTAGGCAGCTGGCGTTTTTGCTCCATTATTCTTAGCGACGCTTGCGAGATCCAGTGTCTTTCATGAACGCTAGATCTAGGAACACAGGCGAAACCTACTGCCGATTGCATAGCCCGCTTGATTTGATCCCACTGATCGTCTACATTGCTGCTCGCCGAAGTTCTTAGTCCCTCGGATAGTTTCTGTTCGTATTTGTTGCGAACAGCCGAATCAGACAAACGTTCGACAGCCAATCGGATTTGTGGCCTGCGTCGATGGCCATTCAGCTGCAGCAGAAATCGCTTTAAAACTAACGCATGATCCGATTCGACGTACGTGGTCCAGTATGATCTACAGTTCTGGACAGAACTGCGCCAACGGTAGCTAACTGTGATATGGTCAATCTGACCCAAAGTACCTGTCGAGTTAGGGCGCCATGTCGCTGTGCGACGCGAACTGTGTCGGAAATTCGTACTAGATAGGAATAAATGATTATCTGCACAGAATTGGAGAAGTCTTTCTCCGTTGTCTGTTCGCTGTGCAGGCAAGACACATCGCCCGCCTAAACAGGACTCCGATGTACTCAGTTTTCTAACTTGTGCATTAAAGTCACCTGCTACCACTACAATGTCAGAGCGTTTGCTCTTCCGAACAAAAGTGACGAGGTCATCATAAAGCTCGTCTTCCTCCATGCCACTGCTGCCGTCTGTTGGAGCGTATGCCAAGATAACAAATAAACTACGCTTAACACTACTATCCTTTCGGACGCCGACTGACCCCTGCAGTCTCATGGCGCACAAGCGACTGTTGACTGGGATCCAATCTAAAAAGACCGCTTCAGCCTTCTCACTCAAGACTATTCCTACACCACGTTGACCCACAGCTTGAGCTGCTTCGTCTCTCGAAGTGCGAAGAAATTATCTTGACGAGACGTTTGGCGCAGTTAGTTGAATTACTCTACTCGAATTCTGAATTCGTGTTTCACTAATGTAGTACACATCAATGGAAAGTGAGTCTACTGTCAGAGCTAAACACGCTTGTTGGCCAGCCTGCATTAAAGTGCGCACATTGAACGAACCCAGATACAGAGGCTGACGAGGCTTGAGAAAATGTGAGCTAGCAGACTGAAAACCGCCTAACACACTACTTGACAATGAACCATCGTGAGTATCGGGCGTGTTATCAGTATGGACGCAATGGGTAAGTAGTGAGGACAAAGAGAATAGGTTGGAGACAGAAGAGACAGGTTGAATAAAAGAGAGGGAACTCTGAGCAGTATTATACTTATCACTACCCTTCCACTCGCCGCTCGATGCAATGGGCAGGTCGGTCCTGATTATCCTGCAGTATGGAATTATTTGTAAGTGTGTAACTCATGGGGATTGATGGACGAGTACTGCTAGGGAGTCCAGCCGCTAAGCAGAAGAACGATTAGGGTTCTCAACCAAAGCTTTTGGTTCTGACAAGAACCTGACCACAAAGCTGCGGGGTATAGCTAAGTGGAAGCCCATCTACTTGGATCACTTTTTCTTCCACTCGTTTTTCCTACTGAGCTGCTAACTCATATCAACCCCGACGGGGAGGACCAGGGGATGACTTCATCAAGCCTCTACCCATTGATTTCCAGGCATGATTGGTTATTCGGCCTGAGGTAAGCCATCCTGTATAGCTTGTTTGGTCCTGGAGGCACGCAAGCCGCCACACTACTTCAAGGTGCAGTCTCGTTGTGACTGAGTCTCGTTATGATTGGTAGTGAAAGAGAAGGGAAAGTTTATCTGCCAAAATGCTTAAAGCTGTTTTTCAAATTTCTTACTTGTTCTAGCGACCGATCTGCGTGACCCAGTGGTCTGTGGCTGATCCCATCGTTCTAATACACCTCTCCCTTCGTATTCGAGTAATACTGCAAAGAACTACGGTGGTCAAGTAGACCATGCGTGTGACTTCAAAAGTGTCATATTTGAATCATAGATTGACTAGTTATTTTAGTGATAGATTGCCAGTCCATGCTTCAGGGTCATAGTTACTGATCCCCCCTCCCGTGCAGTGGGCTATAGAAGTTATAGAGCATATCTCTTCCACTGCACTCTTACATCAAGCATGCCATAAAAAGATATTGTCGTCCTAAGCGCTGATGTCTCTCAGATATGCATCCGCAATGCCCGTATAGCCAAACCGATCTTACTGCTGCTATGTACACTGGACCGCCGATGAACTAGTGCTAGGATAACACCACAAATGCCTCAAAACGACACTGATCAATCAAGGTTTCTGTGTTGCCGAAAACACTTTATCCGATATAATTTCCCGCATAACAAAATTTACCTGGTTCATTTAATTGCTGTCTTATGGAAGTGAAACTCACTTTCAGTGCACTGCAATTCTGCAGCACATTTTTTGCACTTCGAAGGTGCCAAAGGCAACTCCAACGTAACCACAATGTCGTTTAGCCGACCTGTGCGATTTCCCGCCTTATTCCGGAATTATGTCGCACCCATTCGGATTTATATCAAGAATTTTCAAAACCGGAATCTGTCTCACAAGACTGTTCAAGATTACATCTACTCACAGATTGTAGGGCGATACGTAGATAGATTGTACATCTTACAGTACGTGCGCACAAATGTGCTCATAAAAGATGGATCGTGTTTCAGGCTTATGCAGCGAGATCTCAGAAAGTCAGTTGATTGATATTTGCGACTAGCTTTGACATAATTCCGAAATAATATGGGAAATGGTGTGGAAATACTTGCAGTTTGTTATGACCTTCACCCGGAAGTGTGATATCATTCGCATATTCCAAGTCAGATAGTTTCCTTTCCAGTTGATTATTGGTACTGATATTCTCGCAGGTGGATAGAACTATTTCCATGATTATTTTATTGTATAATTGAACAAATGCTATGACAGAATGCAATCCCAACAGGCGCTACGCCTCACAGTAAAATAGGGTGAACTATCACCTGAAGTACGAAATCAGTTTTGACCGTTTGCATTCAAATTCCTCTGGAAAACGTTTCAATCAAAGCCGATGTGACAGAACTGTACGATCGATCGGGTCGATGTCGTAGGTTTACAGAATTTGTCAAATTTACTTGATTCCTTTCTTACTGCAACACAGCGGTATTCGCGGGGAACAGCTGCGACGAAGTCTCATCGAGGTTCACGGAAGTGGTTCATTTACCGAGAAAGTTTGTCTTAATATACTCCTTTATTTGTAGACTTCTGTCTAAGGGAGCGTGTTTGTTTAAGTTTTAAGTTTGCAACATGTATTTTATTTTCTCCCATTAAAGCAGCGCTTTAGTTTTATACATCATGGAAACGTTCTCTTCCTCATTCCCATTAGATCAATGGGCAAGATGTTACAAGAGCGTCACATTATCAAGTGACGGATCTAATTGTCCAATCCGGTTCGGAGGTCACTTTGACTGTCTTGCCCGGATCGTCTTCGACTTTACCGCCAATACGTAAGTTCTGTGATTTTCAACTCACCTCACCCTATATCCTATGTCATAATTCATATTTTTTCCAAGAGACCTCTAGGTTTCTGAACATCATTCGAAGGTTAGAAACACTGATCGTCTGTGACACCCGGACGATTTCTTAGACGACACTGAACACGACCTTTGTTCAATAAAGCTCCGTGTTTATGCTTGGTACATTCAGAAGTTGAGCCCTGCCTTAACTTAACGTTATCGAATTGGCACTTTGACTTTTGATTGAAAATTTCCGCTGAGCACAATGACAAAACACAAGTTGGCGAACAAGCTCGTCTTCAGTGATTTGTACACATGCCAATTCATCACAAAACGTTAGGATGAATTTTAGGAAGGATTGGATTAGTCAGGTAAAAATATGAATAGGGACGGATTGGTAGTATTCCATGCACACGATAGAATGCTGTGAAGACGGATCGCAACAGCTTCCGCTGTGCTCGAGACACAACACTTTGGCAACCTACATTGTTGATCCCTGACCCTATGCAAGACCCAATCGGCTTGCGTCAAATTCACGATGTGGTTAGCTTGTGCTAGGTGGAAGACCGCTGCACCATTAAATGACTTCATTGTTCCTGTGCTAATCCATACAGGGTGGTGCTCACGCGTGCGTTCAGGCAAGCGCCTGGTCATGCGGCTGATTTAGATTGTCCCACAGGAACATCCTAATGAATAGACACAAAACAAGGCTGCAGGATCAAGAACTTTGTCTTTCAACCGTAGTGACACCACGGGGCACGATTTGAACAGGATTCGAAGTTTGACTGTGTTGAATGTCTTATTGATAGTGCCAGTCAATCTTCGTGCGATCACTGCTATCGTGTCATCTTTGAATGGGAGAGATACTGCCTTTCTCTCCACCACCTTCCTCCTAGGAATCTCCTTTTCTGTCTCTGTAACCTTATCAATTAATCGATTTGGGAAGCCATTATCCATGAATACTCTGCTCACCGCCTCCAAGGTGTCTTCTGTGCATATTCTTTTTGCTCTGGTTATGAGACGTAATTAGATTTCTCTTCACACCATGAAGTACAAAACTAGATGTATGTGGCTTTTCTGTGTAATGATCGTGCAACTAAACCGTCTTCTGGACTACTTGACAGTACGTCCTGGAATGGTGCTTCACTGCTGAACTCTTTCTGTTGTGAATTTCACATTCGAGTAGGCCGAGTTGAACTTATTCAGTAGTTGATTAATTCTCGTCGAGGAGTTGAGTACACAGAAAATGTCATCCACATAACGCTTGTACGAGTGGGGAGTGCGGATTGATGGGTGACGTGGACCACTCTCCTACATTGTAATAAAAATGTCAGCAAGTAATGGTCCGAGTGCAGACTTCACTGTTATGCCGTCAATTTGGTGATAAATTTGCTTGTTAACTTTGAACTGGATGTTGTAGATGCAAAATAACAATAGTTGTTTCAAGCCTTCTGTCGGAAGACTTGTCGCTAACCCACTGCTCTCGAATTAGTCACAGAAATTTTCAATGGTTTCTGTGAACGGAACATTGGTTAAAAGAGGAGGTGACGTCTGTAGAAAGCATTTACCATCCTTTCATATCGAATTGTTTCGCGGAATCGATGTGCCCAAGTGTGTTTTTGAGGCTATCTTTCCATCTTCTGTCTAGCGGGTTCCATCAACCTAGCCAGTCATTTTGCCACAGATACGGTGAATCGCACCTGTCGATAATAAGTCGTAAAGGGACTCCATTTTTATGTATTTGGTTAAACCATACATTCTTGGAATAATGGTCCCCCTAGGCCGAATTTCTTAGAATGTGGTCGAATGTATTATATCTTTTTGCTTCAACTGTCTCAGGATGTTGGATAAAGATTTATCTGTCTGATACGTTTTATTATTTTCCCTTATCATTTATGTAAATTTCGATTTATCCTTCATAATATCTTCCATTTTCGTTATGTAGTCATAGTTGTTAAGAAGAATTACGCCTATTTTCTTGTCTGTTCTTGATAGCATGACGTATGGATTTTTCTCCAGTTCTCCTGATTGTCTTGACAGCCTACTTGTTGAATATCTAGCAGAATGATACTGACAGCATGTGTTCACCAAAGTTGATTTGTGATTACGGCAATAAACTCGACGATAGGGAAAAAGGATTAGCATTAACTCGAATTCCAGTAAGTTGTGGGTGAATCGACAAGGATTCTGCGGAAAGTCACTCGAGGGTTTTGATCCTCTTAATCGTTTCATCAACATTTGGCGCCTCTGATTCACTTGTTTGTGCCTAATGGATTGGAATTATTTATCGAAAGCCTGTTTTTCCTCGCCACTCAAATGGTCGGGCACATGAGATGATGCCACAAATATTCGTTCTAATTCCGCAGTACAATTGCGCACGGTATTGCGTTCGTTAACAACTGGTCTTGGAAGTGACATACTGGTAATGTGGATCTAATTTTTCCCTAACAAGCTGTAATATTGTTTTGGAAGCGTAGTATGCTTCGTATATGGATGGATGAACAAAAATGCACTCATCCAAGAGAGTTGCTTCAAGATAATCCACCCCAAACCTTTCAGTTCAGTTCAGGTTTTGCCGCCGTTAACCGTGCATTAGGATGTTCTGATTTTTGATAATAACTTTAACAACGGTATGGAAGAACTATTTCGAATGTAACAACGTCGTTGGCTGGAGAGTTGAAACCTATCACCCGGTGTCTACAACCATCCTACGAGAGGATCTCGTGGATCTCCATCCATCAATCTTACCAAGCTTAGTCGAGCCATTCCACCAGTTGCGGCCTTCATACCTGTTGCCGTCAGTGATTGGCTGTCTCGACTTATCTTTCAGCCACTGCGTGCCTTGGCAGGCGGTCGTCTGCTGAAGATGCTCAAAACCACAAATAAACTCACTTAGTCCCGCTGGGCTTCTCTAACGCCTTAGACCATATTTGACACTAAGGTCTGCTGTCAGGCTTGTCTTCAGTCGAGTTCCATCCGGCGCTGGCTTCTTTAGCATGCAGCTCATTTAGATCTGAGTCTTTGGAGTTCACTCTCAGCCGCTCACTTTTAATCTTGTTGTCTCTCAAATTTTCATACTTATGGCCTCTCTTCTGTTCAATAATGATGTGTTAACATCAACCTCCGACCACTTCACTGTTTTGCAGCCGATATCGCTCTCCATTGTTCCCTTTCCTGTCCCACTACTCCCCGAAACACCGCTGACGTAAATCACGATCGTGCATTTCTCTGTACATCAATCTGTTCTCTTCTTGGCTAAACATCTGGTTGAGGCTTTGTTAACACGGTCAGCTCCATTCCTTCCGTGGCTTTTTTCTCGAATTTGCTACCAAATGACCGGCGTCTCGAATAGCCTCTGTTGTGGAAGTCCTACACGACGCTTTCTCGTGGCAGAGCTATTCCTACTAAAGTGGCAGGACAAAGGCGAATACCCGGTGCCCTCCACTGGGTTGACTGAACATTGATAATCAGTCTAGGGGATTTGATTAAACCCTGATTCCAAACCAGCACGGCTGTGCTCACCGGAGGCCATGGTAAAAAGGTGTACTGGGTAACCAGGATGTATAGCCCCATCCAAAGTGCTCATGAACTGAATAGTCACCAGTTCCCAGTAGGCACGCGACTCTCAGATCGTCCTGCTTCCTTTTGGATTAGCCTGTTTGGTCAAAGGCTTAAGGTAGAGTCTCCTTAGTCAACCCTCTACTTTGGTTTCTACAACCGGGTAGCACCAAGCCCGCAGTGGACCCATGGATCCTGATGGATGGCCGGTGATGTGCAGATGGTTAATAGAAGAACTAGAATCTGTTGTGAGGTCTGCATATCGTTCCTTCTTCTTTCTTTTTTCGCCCATTTTTTTCATTCTCCGGCATGATTTCGATGAGACACTATGTGTATTCAGATTTGTGAAATAGATATATATATATATATATATATATATATATGTATGGCGGAGCTTCGTTTGTTGCTTTTTCTCTTTAATCGGGTTCGACGAAATTCCGTATGGTTGATCAGTGATACCTCCCTGGCCTCAAACCTGCAATCACTTGTTCATCGCCAAGCCGCTAGTTCAAAATCTTTTCTGTCGTTATTGCTGGTTTCTCTTTTCCACTAATCGCTTTGGCAGTTCCGCTCTTCTTGATTTTCTCATTCGTCTCCAACTCTGGCTACCAGTTACCTTTATCAAGTTTCAGTCCCTAGATATCGAGCTTTTCTACGTCACTCTATTCCCTGGTTTGTAATGCCTTGGATCGTTCTTCCTTTTCCTATATTTCCGCGACCTAAACTCCTTCTCTTTTTAAGGGCCCAGTCGATAAACGCAATGTCACTTGATTGTGCCGCACACGCATCCCTTTCAGAACGTTTTTTGACTTTAGGGTTTGCTCCACTCGCAGCATATTACTCATTATATGGCCTTGTCTTACAAAATGCTATTAAATGACTATTTTAGGACTTTATTCTTAGCATCAGTTTCGTTTGATTTTATGAAAAGTTTTTACGATATGCAATTTCTTGACCGCATCTAGGGGTTGTATGTTTCGGCAATTTGCAATAGGTAGCCTAGTGTCGAGTTAATTAGCACAACAAGCCCATTTTCGTTTATATATTCGACTGCTTATTCTTCTGCTGACGCAGGATCCTCTTTCCAGCGGAACCGTAGTCGTCTTATAATCTCCGATCGACGTCATACTTCCTGCCGGCGGGCCCCCTCCAGCATCGGGATTCGACCCAGTCGACCACTCTCCCGGGATACCAGTTTCGCTGTTCCTCTCTGTTCGTGCAGTTCAGATCGTTATCTATCTCAGAGTTCTGATTCCCCTTCGCCGGTAACGTCTGTCCCTTGGTTTTCGAAGTCCACAGCAAACACCACCGTCAACGGCACGGATAGAAACGGTGGTATAGCCTCAACCGGTATCAGCGATGCACGTAGCATATCTGTCTATCGTGAAATCCCTACGCGCACTTTCTCCTCGACTTGTTTCGAGCAGTACCAGTCAAATTCCTCGAAAACTTCGTCTCTACTCTCCTGCAACTCTGCAATTGAAGATGTTACAGTCAGTCACGGTTATGCCAGTTCACCCTATTTTGCCGTACCCAGTGCTAACTCCCCTACACCCGGTTGCCACTCCGTGGACGGTAAACACCCACGCATCGTGCTGTTTCACGAGAATACCGTCACACCGAACAACGACGACGACGAGGACACGGTGAGTGATTTGAGATTTGAAAGCAAGATGACATTGGTTTGTGCCTGTGAGCGTTTCATTGACACCAGCTGCTCCTTGGCCAAGGACGGTAGCACGATAGTAGAGGCGAACATGTGTATAGAGAAAGCCCAGACGGCCTATGCTATACTGAATCACTTCTACGGGCGACCTGACACCTCACGGCAGCTGAAAGGCTACATGTATTGTGCTGTTGTGGGCTTAGTTCTGTCGTATGGTTGCGAGACATGAGATTTGCGTGCTGAAGATGTTCGTCTTCTTGAGGTTTTTATCATCTGCTTTTGCGTAGTATCGACAAGATTAGATAAAATGACCTAGTGGGCAGTGCGGAGGTTGGAAATCGAGTATGGGTGCCAGTTCAGAGAATATCTTTAGTATACTGTTGTTTTGGGTCACATGTTGCGTATGGCGAACACTCCTCGCTCATACTGTTCCCTATTTTCTGTTCCTCTTGCGAATTCTAAAGGGCTACGTAGAAATCAATAGATGACTTTTCAGTGCTCAATGAGAAAATGTAAAGTGAACGTAACTAAAGTAGGTTTCTGAGGTTCCCATGGTTAGGGTCCAAAAGACCCCGTCAGCCATTTGGCTCAATATATTGAAGGATATGACAAGGAACACCGAACGCCGGTAGTTGCGTTGTAATTTTAAGGTGAGTGGGAATGAGATCAGCGCGGGTACTCTTTATTCATTTCTCGATACGACCCCAACGATTCCAGCGCCGTAACAGAATATCAGAGTAAGCAGAATAACCACCGGTTTCTACATTATTTCGAAACCATGTCAAAATTATTCGTAATCAAGCAAAAACTATTCAGAAATGTCATTCATGCGACTGAGATCTCGTTGCATCAGCCTGAAATATGATCCATCTTCTATAGGCACATTTGTGCGTACTGTAGGATGTACTAACTATTTACGCATTGCCCTACAATCTGCGAGCAGATGTGATCTTGAGAAGTCTTGTGAGACGGATTCCGGTTTTGAATACTCGATATAAATCCGAATAGGTGTGATATAATTCCGAAATTTTGCAGGGAATGGTATAGAGATGAATATTGTAGAAATACGTCGGCGGAAATAAAGCAGTGAATATAAACACGCCAAAATGGTCGGCACTGCCAGTATTTTTTGGGGTAAAATAAACTATCTTTTGTTTTATTATCATCTTACGTTCATCTTGATGCACGTTATCCACTTGTGTATATGAAATTGATATTTGAATGGTAGCTCAGCGCCACAGTGTTCCCATGTAGTTGACACCAGCGTGCTCTGGGTAATTATGATGACCTCTGCCACCACACAAAGTTTGTTTACTGCCTGCATATGTGTCAGTTTAGTTTAAAATTGGACCGTTTTTCAGTTGCTTTCGGAATAATTACAAAGGCAATTGCAATCATGTCAGAACAGGAATTTCTGTCTTCAAATTCGATCAGTGTTTGATAGTTACACATTTTATGACATTTATATTATGTGACCAGTTTTTAGACGTCAATGAAAATGTCCGAATCTTATTTGTCCTACTGTCAGCTTGGTTGTTAGTTGAAACTTAATGGAGTTCACTGCGGCTTAGTGGCAAAACGTCTCACGCAAACTGTCAGTGGTGAGACGCTCCACAAGAGGAAGAGTAAAAACTACGGGTTTTTCGCAGAACTGAATAGGCAACAGATCTCCGAGGCCGAATAAACACAAACCTGCGGCTTTTTTGAAGGGTGATAGTGTTGCTTGAACTCAACTTTGCACCAAGAAACGCACTTACTATGTATGAAGTGCACTGCGATTTGCTGGTTTTCTCTGACTAGGAAGGAGACGGCTTTGATATCAGCTCGTAGGTTAATGGACTGAGATTAACGATCCAACGACCGAGACACCCAAAGGTACACTCCATCCCATTCCATTTTATCTTCGAGTCCCATAGTTGTGGTGGGAGCATTTATGCACCTACAAAGCGGTTAGTACAATTGACGTAGCTGATTAAACTAAGATCTGAACTCTTTTGAGCGCGGGGCTCAACCATTAGTAAGTAAATCATACTCTACCTCTTTCTTATGTGTCTGATCACTCGGTGCATATAGACACCTTGCAATAACGACGCGCCAATGGGGCCTTGTAGAATATATGACGTTTCTTATCCCCCAGAACTATATCTCAACTAATCTATCACTTCGGAATGAATTTAATGCTGTTCCTGGTAGTATTGGTATAATTCCAAAAGAAGTTGGACGTTGTTTGGTTAATGTCGTCTGCTAATGGCCCATTGACCATGGGCAGTTTTGACCGTAGCCTGCAACCCAATATTTCATCCATACGATTAGTTGACAAAATGCTTTCCATCATCCGTGTTCATCCATGTTCATTCTCTTCGTCGTCAGCATATCGCCGTAGATCATGTGTGGCCCAGACAGGATGGAGATGCCGCCTACACTCGGCCCACATTTTTTCAGCGAGGTAGGTTCCTGGTAGTGTTGTCTGTTTCGAACGGTTTTTTATTCGTTTTTTTCTGTTTCTGTTCATGTATTCTTGGTGGTGGTGATACTGTGATAGCAGTAAGCATGGGCAATGACTTAATTGTTTAGTTTTACTACTTTGAAGATGAACAGGTCCGGCGGTCACTGTTTCTTATCATTGCTTCATGTACCACCCACCGCTGCTGTTTCTGTCACTGATAGAGGGGAGACTATCCGTTTGAATGCAGTTGTTGGAATTAAATTCGAACCTTGAAGATTTTTAATTACATTCATTGTGCGAAATTTGTGTGCAGTCAACGTAACACGTAAACATCAAGGTCCTGAAGCCACAAACCCGAAAACCGTATCGGCATAGGGCAATTTAAGGACTCAATAGACCAGATGTGATAACACCGGGTGGAAGCGAATTACCTTGCTTCCACCACTGAACAGAGGATCTCGGCTTTGAACTTCTGAACGCAGTTACTGGACGCCTGACCAACATCGCGACCGCCACTTCCGGCAGTTTGGAAAGAAAACGTTAGACTTTCTAGCAACGGGACGGTATCGGTGCTTTCGGGAACACCTTACGCGGATACTGCCGACAACGCCAGAGCTTATTCGCTTCCGGCCGTACCAAGCGAATCCGAGTTTTTTCCATCATTAAGAAGGCATTAATCTTATTTTCTTTTCATAGTTGTTTTATTGGTTTTAATGGTCTTCAGCTGTTAGATTTAATGACACGATTGTTTTGTGCGCGGTTTAATCAGTTAGTGAGTCCAAATATTCAGTGACCCCCGATCCCATTTTTTTCTCGAAATAAAAGCAGAAATTTGTGCTAAGATGCACAGTGCATTACAATTTATTGCTGCTTGTTTCAGTTATTCGGTAGAATGCTGTCAACCAGTTCCTTAAACTACATCTGTTTCAAGCAATCCATACTCAGTGCAAATGTATGGTTAACTCCACACTTTTTCTTTTCTTTCTTGTTTCTCCTTTAGTGTTTTGCTCCTTAGCAATAAATCCGGTGGTAGTTTGTCTCTATGCAGATTAGTGTCAGATAATAAATATACGTAGTCAGAACAGACAATCACTTAGCCACGATCCACAATGCTTTGCTGGCAACAAGTAATCCCTCAAACAAGACTCGTGGTTAGTAATTCAGCACAAAATTTTCCATGATATTCTGGGTATCCCGTGTCCAATAAAGCTAATCGGATAATTTTTGGTTCCACTTTGCAATGGGCTACTTGTAGATGAATTAGCGGAAATTTATCTGGCTTGGCTGCCACGGTCTAGTTTCTTGCATAGTAGCTTAATTAACTCCAGTAAAATTTGCCGGGAGACCAAGACTATTGCGAAAAAAATGTCAGAATCTCTAGTTTGTCACAAATAATGAGTCCAGCGAAACTGGCGGGCACATATCGGCTATTTATTTCCACGTGAAGGATATGCTATTTAGGCTGGTACATGCATTACAGTACGAGGGCACTGGAGATGTTTGACATAAGTACCCTATTCAGAATAATGTACTCACTTTATTTATAGTGCAGCATTTGACGCCATTGTAGCTTCTGACCACGCAACACACGAGAACCATAGTTTTCCATTTGGTTACTTCTAGGGGAGAGTGATGGTAATCCGGTATTCAAAAACCAGGCCTGAATGACAGCTCAACACGATCGGATAAATAATCTACAGACCATACAACTGGTTGACTGTAGCCTTGACAACTGGGCCGAAATTGTTCTCACTTACCTCAGCTCAAGTACAAGATTAGGAATCATACGATTTTCTTGCCACTTTCATAAGATATTAACAGTGCTATTCGTAGTGATCGCCACAGAAAGAGAAGAAGCAATTGATCAGCTAGCTTTCACTTTTGTTTTTGTCTTATGAACCAGTGTCATGCTAATCAGCTAGATGGCTTTCGTTTTCTTTTCCTGAGTGATCAGAATAGTATTGAAATAGAACTGGATCCAAGTGTTGGTGACAGAAATTTATCGATTTCAAAGCATTACGCAACTGTGCCATATCGGTTTTTGTAGAAACGTTTCACCCCTCCTCCTTTATCTATGTGTATTTACTTTAAAACATGTTCGTACTTTGAGTCTGACTGTTTTACACCCATGTGTCTGACAAAAGTAAATTTAAGCAAAGGGGAACTTGAATTTCATTGCTGCTCCCCTTCGCTGGGAGTTTCGTCGGCGTATTTCTAGTCTGAATGTATCTATGGAAATTTCCAATTAATGCTGAGCTCTTGGACGGGATCCCGTCAAACTTCATCAATCAAGCACTCACACTTAGTTGGTTTTCGATAATCTTTTCTTCCAAACTGTTATCTTGTCTGTTTTCTAGGGCCATGAAAATCCTGTAAGGTGTTTGTCGCACTGCCATGCTTCTCAAAATGTGCGCCATTTTTTCAGTGAAAGAGCTCTCTGATGTATGTCCCATACAGTTTTTTTTCTTATTGCGAATCACCTACTTACTTAGCAGTTCAACAGTTATTGTCACTCTGATTTTCTGGGCTACGCGCCTTCGATTGATTGTGTTCAGATTGCTCCATGGAAGCCAATTTGTCAAACATCTTTTCTTTTAAATAAATGATACGTTTTAGGTTTGTAACTAAAGCGTGGTGATTTGACCAGCTCCAACTGCTGTGGGGCATGTCCGTTCCACTGCGCTCATGCTCCTAGCATGTCGTAAAAAATGAACTTTATTAATTTATTCCCCTTCATCTAGGACGAATAAGGAGCACTGTGGATCAGTGGCCCGATGTGGTGAGTCCCATCTCTGTTTTTGAATCTTCTGCCCTTCTGGTGTAGATCGACTGTCGTTGTCACCATTGCTTTTACCGGTTTTCTTTCTTGCTAAATGTGTGTATGCTATGTCAGTCTCATAGTAGCCTTTATGTGTGTTGTCAAGCTCCCCTAAGCCGTACTATTTTCATTCTATTATGTTGTTAATATGTCATCGAATGGGGTTAGGTTCTCTGCACCAGAATCATAAGCATTCAGTTGAAAGTGAAGGTTATTTAAACTCGTCACCCATCGACAAAAGTTTCCCAATTATCTTTCAAAGGGCAATATGGATTAGTTTATCACTATTGTGCAACCTGCATTTGTTTCCGAGTAGTCCTGTCCAAAAGCAAAGTCTGCTAGACGGAATAACCTGCAGGAAGTCTCTGTCAATCGATCAGGTGATAAAACTACGAAAGCAGTGGTCGATCGGATTAACAAGCAATGAAAACAGGCAAGTTTTACAGCCATTTTTTTCGGACTGAGTGCTCAACAGTAATTGTCTCCGATCAGCTGACATGCCCTTTTCGGAACAGTCGCCTTTATTAATAAAAACTGCTACTTCAAAATCACACAAATATTCTTTTTAAATTGATTGGAATAATTATCTCGTCTGAAAACTCCCACAGGACACATTGGAAAAACAAGCTCGTTTTCAGTCAGTCGTACTCACGCCAATACATGGTATTAAATATGGTTGGGAATGAATCAAGGGAATCGTCGGTTTGCAGTCACATCAATTCACAGCTCTGAGAATGTGTTTGTGTGTGTGTGTGTGTGTGTGTGTTACGCCCGAACACTTCTAAAAGAACTACAGGCCAATAATGTAATAATTTTAACCAGACCAGATAAAGTAGCCGGTACTGTGATCACCAACAATTTGGACCACATTGAAATAATGATGAGCGACGAATCACAACTCACTTAGACTCTATCCGAAGTGTGTGGAACAACTCAAATGAAAAAAATAAGTTACTCTGAGATTCCGAGCCCTGAAACATCGTGGAATGGTTGATGCCCTAATGTTTGAGTGGATGCGACCCATAAGTACAAGAATTTCCAAGTTTGTATGGCCTACCAAAGATGGAGCTTCGATGAGGCCTATTTTGGACATGTAAGATTCTTCATAGCACGCTTTATGTTAGTGGTTAGCCAGTTAGAGCAGTTATCGCCAGACACATGGGGAGATACATTTGACCTCGCAGAAACTTTCAAGAACCTACGTCTGGAAGGGTAGTAGATATTTTCACTCGATGTAACTTCTCCAGTCAGCGAAACTATTAGTTGCATTTGCGGTCACATTCAAGGTGACGGTATTTTGTAGAGATTCCACTGGATGAATTGAAACGGCTACTCCTCATATATAGCAAAAATGTTCAGTGGTGAAATATACCACAAAAAGGACGGGGCGGCAATAGGGTCACCCTGGGGACTATTGTTTGCTGGTATTTTCATGCTCAAACTGAAGAATAGTCAACTGCGCTCACCAGTCAAACACTGCACCGTATACGAACGTTATGTTGATGATATACTAAGTGTGGTAGGGGAACATGTGGGCATAATCCATATGCTACACACGTTTAACAATGTCCATGCAGACGTACACTTTACATTAGAGAAAGAAACAAACTGCAGCCTCGAGTACTTAGTTGTGTACATAAGGCGTCGGCAGGACGGGTCTGCACAACTATCAGTCTATAGAAAAGCTACGTGGAACGGATACTGCATTCATTTTCACAGCTGTGCCCCGTTACAAATAATGAACTTAATTTGCTGTTTAGTTGATGGGAAAGAAACATATGTGCAGCCGACAATTGAAAATGAACTCCGTTTTCTGTGGAACGTGTTCGTACAAAACGGATACCCCGAAAGGTTCATAAATAAGACTAAAAAAGGCGAAGCTAAGCGAAAAGAAATGGGGTCAACGAAGAAGCCCGTCTACATTCGTTTGCCTTGAAAAGGTGGTCTCGAAGCGGGAATTATCCAACAGTGACTGCCGAAATCAGTAGAACATTCTTTGATGCACAGTTAGAAACTGTATTCACATCCAAACCGATCATTTTTCTAACTAAAGTACAGATTTCCAGATTCCGTAGCCTCATTTTGTGTGTATTCATTCACCTGTTCCTGTGGGCCTAGGTGTATTGGCCCCACTACCAGGCGTTTCTCTGATCGCGTTGGCATACAGTTTAAGCACATGAACAGTTAAGGTAATTACTAACGTAATGTGTTCGTACCTTGTCGAGTCAAATCGCTCAGTGAGTGTGATAAGTGGTTTTCGCATCATCTACAAAGTAAGGAGCAGACAATCAAGGACTTTCAGGTGTTGCATTTTGAATAGTTGAAACCGTTTATACAACCCCTCTCTGTGCGCTCAGAAACAATTTGTTCAGACTCTTAGACTTCCCTGACTCATTTGTCATCCTCCAGCAAGTGGTTTGCAACATATCCACCGCGTCCGAACTGGGATGCGAACCCGAACAAGGATGAACGATTTTGAGTCGAACGCCTTAGCCATTACGCTACCGGGCAGGCTCTGAACGGTTTGTTCAACTTCACCACGTGGTGATTTTGCACCTATCAATCACTGATTCGCACGGTTACTGTCCGCTAGCTCACAGCGATCGACCCCTACTTATAGATGACTTCTCTGCAGGTAGCCTAAGTACGACTAATTCTTTGGATATGCACTGCTGATGATTCCTAACAAGGATGAAACAGCTGTACAGTGCTTCCATGGTTTATTTATGGCGAGTTGAGCGATGATATTACATGGTGAATTATTTCATGAAAACATTCAATCTCCTACTACTAACATGTACCAAGTGAACATTTTGTCTGACCATCTAGTAGTCGAAAGTTTAGTTGGAAATTTGCGGATATAATTTCTCCGGTTTGTTTGGTTACTCAGAGAAAATAAATAACCATTATCATGCTGAAGTATGTGCAAGAAATTGCATACAAACCGAGAATGATGCACTCAGACAGACGAAATATTCAGGGCTTTCAGTGTAATCTCTTGGACACGGAAGTTTGCAGATGCTCTGTATCTTTATGCATCTCCTGTGTCCACATGCATTCTCCATTGTATCTCGAGTTCACTTGTGGGAAAATGAACTCTAATCCTCACCTAGAGAAAGTTCCACACGCTGCCCGGTAAAGTCGAATAATAAAAGCGCTTGGCATCGAGGGTTATTCTTCCATTTGATCTGTTCTTCTGACTTCTTTCTCAGCAGCGCATCATGTATCCTTCTAAAATAAGGTTATACTGAGACGAAATTTGTATTTTACCTATCTGTATCTTCTTAACTAAGGGAAGTTTGTATGGACGAACACACCTCGCATATGACAGTCATTCAATGCCCGGGTTCTTCATAGCACACACACATCTCATTATTTTTCTTCTCACTTGCTCGTCATACAATCGACAGAGTGACCTGTGAGGTAAGTGTTGCGGTAACTGGTTGAGTAATCGGACACGCGTAGTCCAGAATCTAAACATCGTAACATACCGTCCTCATCTTGCGTCTATTTTGCTACCACAAGCTTTTAACCGCCGTACTTATCGTTGATGCCACCGAACATGTAGCTCGACCCCTAATTGTCTGGTGAAATAATCCGGTCTGATTCATTAAAACTGCCATGATTCATCTGACCTCGCTCCTCTGCAACGCCCAATACTTTGTAATTATATCGCTTTCTGATTTTTCTTAGTGATTGATCTCTCACGATCTGTGTATTCTGTCCAGTGCACATCCCTGTATTGATTGCGGTTCCGCGCGATTTGGTTCATAATTCCCTTTATATATTTCATTTACACCGGTTCCCTAAAATTTATTTTTCTATAGAGGGTTGCTACAAAACAAGCCAAAGTCTGAAGATAGCGGCTAGTGGTCGCAAATGCTTAACTGAAACCGGGGTTAGTACTTCAATAATAGTAGTACTTATTTACTGCCTTAGCTGATGGTGAACGTAACCAATATTTTGTGGCTGGTTGTAAAAGGCTTCATCTAGCTCTCCAGTGATCAGTGGAGTTTGTGTTTCTTCTACGTGCAAATCTTTACATGGTTGCCACACAAAGCCTGGAATTACTTGTGTTCTATCCATGGAGCCAAGGGGTCGTGTCGGAGATCCATGTTCCAAAAATTGTCTTTGCCTACTTGGTTTTGGTAGACCTCTCATCCTACAGCTTTTCGTGTTTTTTTTTCGCCCCTTTAGGTTGCACCACTTTTCGCGTCTGTAACGCAGCATTCAGTGATATGTTGATCTTGGCGGTGTTTTTCTTCATTAATGGGCACAGACTTCCCCGGCAATTGTCCAGTATCTTTTTTAAGGGAGCGCTGTGGTGTTTCTTGAACGATAGTGTAATCAAAACCCTCGCTTTATTTTTTGGAACGAAGAAGGGCTTTGTTTCGCCAAATTTGCTAAGAGTTGTCCTGAAATTGTCAAACAAGAGTCGAACACCCGACCACTGCAGATGTACAATGAGTCCGTGGTTTTCATCGTTCTCTTCACTTCTGATGTTGCAGATTTTGTTCGTGGAAAAACGGCTTTTATTCCCGAGGACGTCATGCAAATACATGAAAACGACATTCTGCTGGTTACCTCAGCAGCTAATCGCAATCGACCAACACTGATCAACGATGACGAAATTAATTTGGCATTTGCCTTGTCGACAATCTAAACATCACACAGTAACAAATGGAAATTCTCTGTCGTCCGCCTTATTACCGTGTCAGCTACTCGAAGGGCAGGCATATATGTTATCGTCCCGCCGCCAGGTTACATAGTGGGAAACCCCCACCATTTTGTTGGTTAGCTGCGAACAAGGTGAGGCCACGAACAATCAGGGGCAGCCTGGAGAATATGGTGTCTTTACCTTGCAATCGTGCATCCGTTTACAGTACCGTAATGCAGCAAATTTGGTTCGTCATCGCACAAGGTTATAGTTTCTTGTTTCCGTCCGAGAAATTGCACATGAAAAGAAGTATGCGGACCGAATTTCTCAGCTGTCCACTCTGCGGGGACTTCCGTAAAGCTTAGGATGCCTCATCTAAATTGGTCAAAGGTCTTCTAGATTGGGCCAACGATTTAAAAACATCGTGTTTCTGCCTCCTATCTTGAAAATCAAGACCTCTCACCAAAGCCTCAGACTGGGAGCCTTTGGGACAATACTTCCTTTCGTTCCGCGCTGTCGGGTTGTAGAATGTCGATAGATTCCGCTGATAGTCGATGATTTCAATGAGGAGTCTCGAAGTGCTGTTTTCCAGCAGACGGTCTCTTTTACGCTTTCTCATTTTCTCGATACAGTTGCGCTGGCACTGAATCTGTAGTCATTAAATATATATATATATATAAGCAGGAAGTAGTATCTGGATGCGTAAACAAAATTAGCCCGGGAGCACACGACCGGTTTCGCGGTTATTGTCGCTCGTCATATATATATAGTGTGAATGGAAACTTCACAGTAAATATTTTAACTCAACGTACGCCTTCTAACGTCTACAATTTTCATCTTTTACCAATTAGTTCAAAACGTTTGCATTGTAATCTGCTGTTCTTTTTAAATTGTTCCTGAGCTATACCGATTCGATCGAATATTTTTTTGCTCGTCTTACATTTGACCTCTCCTAGTTCTTTCGCACACGGGATAGTCGTGTTTGCACAAAATTATGAAGTCGATCGACCACGTTGGTCTTTTGTTCATCACCAGTGTGTAACCCAAGATGTCGGCAATCAAAAGATCGATAAGTAACGCGTCATTGATAAGACCTGGTAGCTGTTAGGGTGGATGAACGAAAAGTCGAACTGCACCACCATTCATAGTTGGCATTCTATCGCCTCCCGGCCCGCGAAGGCACACACGGGGCCAGTCTCGTGAGTATGCATCGGAAACTAGGGTTCATCATGCACCTAGCGCAAATCCATTTCCGGGGTGTGCTTATCGGGCCAGGCGCATGCGAAAAATACAACGGAGTATAATTGCTTGAATTCAAGGCAGTCTTCAGCTTAGCCAAGAAAATACTGCCAAATCAGCTAGTCACTTTATTCCCCCAGAGGTGGATACTTTGCTGTGGCATAATGATTTCGCTGAGGATGAAATAGCGTCAAGAGCCAGTAAAATGAACAAGTGAAAAATGCTTACTTGATTGCGACGTCTGGGTTTACGGGAAACTTGACAACACGGGGAACTTTTAGCAGTTTGTAAGAGGTGCTTTGGACAAACACGTTTTAGTGGGACCCGATAAATATTGGTATACATCTGCCACGATCTGGTCGGGAGATCTGATTTGTCTTTCAGTATTTTGTAGAAATGCTTTGTTGCCGTATCGAAATCGAGTTCGATTTGTTACTTAGTGGAAAATCTATGCGCTGTGTTAAATGTTGTATGCGAAATTCAGCTGTTCATCAACCGATGACTGAAAATAATTTGTATTTCTCGACGTTTCGGTCAGCGCGAGCAATCCCTCTACCGAGATCGGTTTCAGTTGTAAAACCCGTTCTCAAAAAGTGGCTGCTCTTGTTGAACGAAAGGTCGAGAAACTTACAGGTATTTCTACCACGCTGTGTTGCATATATGAATACAGTAAGAAATTGTGTTGCCGGAAATGACCATAGGGAAGGATTTTTAATGGGTGTGAAGGCAAATGGGAATTTCTTCCTCAAAACAATGAATAATGGGACTATTACAATGCGATACATTCTAGTGTGGAAACCCAATTAGGTAAAGTGGGACGATAATAATTCTAACTTTTAATACATCAAATGTTGAACGCCGGATTGTCACCAAAACGTCAAAGCAAGGGGCTGAGATCAGGATAAGCCGCTGGTAATAGTAAATCCAAGATGATGGATGGATCATGTAGGACGTTTGATGTGTGATGACCAGATGTGCTCATTGAACGGTGCTGCGGCAGTAAGTTGACAATGTCGCATCAACCGACAGGACTGAGAAAATTCGATCAAAACCCCACACGCGGTAAATGTACCATGTACCGTGGCACTGAAATAGTGCTGACACCACAGAACACGAAAAAGCGAACTGCTGCAGATGGTTTGAGCGATAAATGTTATTCGGAAATGAAAACTAACAGATGTACAAGAACACAATTGAATAAAAGTGAGGAATTGAAAGTGAAGCATCAAAGCAGATTGAAGAATCAATAGTATCCGATAATATTCAGTTTTCTCTGCAAGATCGATACCACTACAAAGTGAGGCGGCTATTTAGTAACCGGTTATTGGTTATTGGTAAGCCTGGATGAGATACTTTAAAATCACAGTGCTCTTATCATTTTGTTATTTACTTTCTCCTATTCGGATCTGCTTGTCTTTTGTTTCCTATCGGACGTATTCGCCTTGTCACAGTAACGTTACCCCGACATCCACCTCTTCTCTGACAAACACGTTGTACTGCATGGTTTGAACTTGGACATTTGTAAGACAGTTTGACTTTGTTTCCCTGCTTCCGCGTTTTCTGGCCTATATATAATCTGGTCATTATTCAAGTTAGTGTTGCCTGGTTTCCTTCTGAATTTCCTCCCGGTTTTGACGGGATCCTCCTTCTCCTCAGTGTCATTCAACTATCTCGAAGCCATTACCGATGGGAAAGTCACTTACCAGCCACTATGAAACTAGAACGGACAGATGCTGATCAACGAACACTAGAGGCGTATACGAAGTTTGTCATGACTGTGTCAGAACATGGCTTTGTCACCACTGGTCGTTTGCTTAGCCAGCCATTGATCGCCCATCGCAGTTGCCGCGTGTACGCTAAGCTCAGGTTGTCATCAGATATACTGAGCCTTTTACCTCTCCCAGCCGCTTCGCTGCACTAGTCGAATGTTCTGGTTCTCACCTTCTCTATAATGCATCGTCTGATAACCGTGATAATCAAGTATTCCCATCGGTTAACAGGTGGCATGCATAATAAGAGAACAACGTTAACACAATCTTACATGATGTATCGCGTTTCTTCCACTCGACGAGATTGCATACTATTTTAAGCACTAATGTAATAGGCCTGGTAAGAAAATTCTCATAACGTTGTTAATTCCTCTTCCGATTTTTCCACTCTAACTGCCGCAAATCATATAACTTTGTCCGGTTCTTTAAACGCCACATTTTATCGCACGTTCAGTCATGCGGCCGGCTTATGCCCTCCCGGAGAATTTCCGGGACACATGGGAACCACATGGGATCATCTAGTGCATCTGATTCTCTCCCGGAACACAGAACCTGCAATATGCTCGCGTATTTAAGCAGGCCCATAAATACTTCGCTTACTATAGATTTATCTAATTCTCTACTCACCTTCCAAGTTTGACATGCTCTTTGGTGCCCACTCGTGATCCTGAAGTTCAGTGTTTGCTTTGTTTTCCTTTCTTCCGAGTTTATTCTGTAGCTACAACCTACTGGTATATTTGAAATCCCTCCCTAACTGGTGTGCATTGATCACTTCCGATGAAGTCGAATGATTTTCCTTTTTGAGAACACTAATGCAGGATTTTTTTTAAATACATTTTGTTGTGTAGATTTATCTCTGGTTAAATTCATTTAGTGTCCCCCAATTCGCATCCATTTTTCGGTTCGTTCTCAGTGTCTACACTAGAGTTTAGCAATGATCTCCACAAACTATGCAGTTGCGTTCTTCGACCTCCATTTGTGTGATCGAATTCTCTGTTCCCATGTACGGCGGATCCGCGGTACTCTAGTTCCTCGCTTCGTGGATCTGTTGCTTCAGGTTATAGGGCATTTAACCTCCGGTCAAGTGATTTTGTCTCAACTTTTAGTCGTAGCATGCCCAACTTTTTGTGCCAGTAAGCCACACTTTTCTCACCTCTTTAAGGCACTCGGCTTTAGTTCTGATTTCTGTTTGGCAGTATTTGGTTAGGCATCTGAAAAGCAGTTTCGTCCTAGAATGCCCGACAATGTCATTGATTTGTACCAGACCTCGTGCTATTACTTGCTGTCTCCGCAGACTGAAACAAGTTTTTCCCGCTCCATATGGAAATATAATAAACGATTGCAGGAGCCGTTAGTGGTTACGCATGTTTAACAACTACATCCAATGTTCGTTAGGATCGAAACGTGATGGACGTCTATTAGAAAAGTGTCTATCCTAAAGCCAACGCAAGTGAAGATGCCGGAAGTCTTCATTTTGGAAGTCTTTTGGATTTTCAAAATATCTCCAGTGCCATTGTTGTTTACACCGGTGAAATGTGGTAGTCGTTTTTTGTTCGACAAAAGGTTTGTCCGGTACTTTTGATTAGTCTCTTAGACCGTAAGCTGTTGCTGGAGGAGATGAAGATTTTCAAGTCACAACAATCCAACTTAACAAATTTACCCTCCAGTTTGTGCTCTGGCTTTAATTTTCTGTCAAGAAGAAATCTTTTGCTCCTTTGTAGATCCGGACTCTAGTTTCGACTTCAAATGTTGTCCTTACATTTCTCATTCCCGTTATAAGAACCGAGTCCACTCCATTAGGTAAATTTATGTTTTTTTTTGTTTTTTTCCAGAATCAGCTGTCTGATTCATCAAGGCTTGGTGATCGCGCTCGTGCAATGAGAGTTCCTAAATTTTATCCTTATACATCACTCATGGAAGTGCTCGTATCATCCCGTTTAGCGGGAATGTTGGCCAGTGAGCTCCTATTTCCTTTGCCTCGTCGTTTAGACTCGTTAAGTAGCATCCCACCAATACTCGTGCACTGCTGCTACTTCGTGTTTTATGTTACTTCTTCTCTATCGTGTTCTGCCTGTATAGTGTTCGTCTATTTTATTGTATGTCACCGCGAACTTTCTTCCTTGTCTTTTATGAGCCATCGTCAAATCTCACCGCCTGACAAGCTTGAATGGGATTTCTGTCTTAAACCAGGCCAGGAATATAGTCTGACTTTTTTGCTGTATATCACTGATGCTATTGAAAATTATTATTTTCCCCTTTGTCGTTCTGTTTTCCGAAATGGTCTTGGTTATTTGATGGCCTCCAACTTCGCCTCTTATCTCCTGCTTGCCAAGGTATTGGTACTCGAAAAAAACATTGGGCCCATGAACGAAACATTTCTTCTGACGACGTTTTTGCCACTTCCTCAAAAACCACTTATAAAACGGGGAATAACCTAAATGCTAGCTGATAAAACATGTATTGTTGCGGTAAGATCCCGCATATTTGCACCATAAATGTTGAGTTTCAGTCCAAGGAGGGCAAGGAACGGTTGGCGTAAGTCGTAGTGTCGCTAGGATTAGACGGAGTGATCGGGTAAGTAGTATGAAGGCCAGAAATCTAATATTAGGTGCTGTTTCAGCGTATGAATCTTCGTAGGCTACGCTGGTTGGGTCACGTATTGCTTATGGCGAACGCTCGTCTACCACACCGTGCCCTATTTTGCGTTCCTCCCATGAAGTGCAGGAAGTCCTGTGGAGGTCATCAGATGACGTGCCAACGTGGAATGAGGAAATGTACAGCGAACTTAGGTAAAGTAGGTGTCTCACGTCTGTCTTCGTGGTTGGGGTCCGAAAGACTTGTCGACTTGCTGGCTGGAGATACTTAAGTATATGGCAGTGAACCGTGAACAGTGTGG
>LUCM01004334.1:93814-105684 GCA_008360955.1 Fasciolopsis buskii | reverse complement strand
TATCCCAGCCTTTAATCGAGATAAACTTACACTTCAAGGGCACTCCTTCGGGTTCTTCATTCCGTTGGGTCACGGTGTTTCCACTGCCACGTTTGCGTTATTTTGTTCGTTGTTTGTTAAATGCTCTAATAGTTCTGATCGGTTGTAATGGACCGCCAGCACTTCTCCCTCTTACATGCTTGCATGTTTAGTCACACTCAAAGGACCACCTTATGAAAGTGATTTCAAACCGTTGCTACGACGGTCGATGAAATTTTCTGCAAAATCCCGGCAATGGTTTCGGTCTGATCAGTAGGACTGGGTCATCGATCGAACATACGGGTCTCTGAGCACGACGGACGCAGATTTCCTTCAGGTGATTTTGCACAGTTTTCCGGTTCTCCTATGCGTTTGTGAAGCAGTCTAGTATGCTTCAACGCAGTAACTGAGTTGGCAAGAGCTGTTAATGGTAATAATTCCACCGGCAACCGAAACTCGCGATCGACTGCAACATGCTAGGGGGTAAATCCAGTGGTTGTATGGCACAAAGCTCGATGGGCTGTCGTATACACGAGAAGTAGCCCATCTAAAAGTTTCTTAAGCCTCTTTTCTACGAAGCTTTGTACCAACGCCATAATAGTGCAGCCAGTAGGATCCACGATTCTGTTGCTTTATGGACGGTATTGTATGGTTCTAGTTTTTCTCGCCCCAAGGAGACTGCCGACTCCTAGTCACATTTTGTTCTCAAAACGACAAGCCCACTCTCAGACTGACGCATTTTGCGTCTAGGAGTCTCCAAATGATCGCTTTGTTCCACTTTGTGAAGTGCTTTATCACTACTGTGACGTCGCGGTTTCCAGTGGACGACAAAAGTTAGCCGACTCCTTGTATCAATCCCAACTCTTTGTCCTGTTCTTATCGTTTTCAGGTAGGCTTTCGGTGTCGGCACGCAGTTGTTCTTAACAGCACAGGTTGCATGTGTGCTACGCATTTTACTGCTAACGCTTGGAACTCCTGGCCACCACTGAAGTTGCCTAATAGCCACCTCAATATTCAGTTGACCATGGTGGCGCAACTGCGCAGGCACACGTTGCGGTACTGTTGTAGCTTTTGCCGTTGGAAAGATTAAATTTAGCCCATCTAGTTTGTCAAGGGGAATCATCGCCTTGGTCGCTTTTATCCGATTCTATCTATTCCACAACGTTTTCTCGTCCGCCATAGTTGTTCCCATTTCCCGATCTGTTGGCTTACCCTTCCCCTCCAGTTGACGGCTTGTGTGGGGATCTGGTGCTTGTTCGTCTACCGTTTCGGCTTTCCGTGACGCAATGCCAAGTTCACTTCATGTGGCCAAGAAGAACGCACGTTTGATTGCGCAGTTATGGATGGCGTCGCTGCGGGCATTTCATTCCATTAATTCCTCTAACCGTCAGCTAACTCGACCCTCAGGTTCTTTGAATTTATGATGCCATTGTAAGGAATGATGGCTCATGTGGACTTCTAAAGCTTTTCCTATCAGATATGCTCGAAAATGACTAGCAAAGTACATCGAGCCTAGCACCTCTTCGTAGTATTATACTTGCTCTAGGTGAAGCCTACGCTACGATTGGCGGAGGCGGTCATTCGCCCTTTCTGACTGCTTCATTATGTCAGCACTGTACCCATTGTCAGATCGCTTGTATCCGCACCCTAGGATGAGGACAGATGCCGTACTGACTACGCCGGGCAGTGCTAACTCATTATCTCATTCCACCGACCGCGTAAAGACGCGTCTCTCAGTCAAACGGAATAAGGTTGCTATTAATGCTACATCGACCTTTACAAATTAACGGTAACAAAAGGCGAACTCAAGAATCGACCTGAGTTGCCCAGTCGATAGTACTACCGGGTAGGTGGTAACCTGCGTGCTTTTTCTCATGTATTATTGCCCTTTCTGGATCGACAAAGTGACTCAAGAATTGATTTCGATAGACTGAGGAACCATGTATCCTGATGGGTGGCTAATGACGTAAAGCTGCCATGCGTAGCGGACTACGCACACTGTTTCTTTTCTGTCGCTCGCTGTCCTTGTGTCCGCCACGATTTCCACGGCACTATTTGTGTTGAGACCTCAGGTCAGGAAGAAACAAAATTATGGTCCCATTCGACATTACATGATTGTTCACAGATACTCCAAGGCAGATGGCATTATTTAGCATCCGTGGGATTATGGAAATAGACTCCAACTTATCAGACAGAACAGCGATGTCCACAGATGATACGAATCTAGTAGAATTGTGTGTGGAAAAATACCTACAGTTCGGTGGGTCCATATAAAACAAAAAGGAACATCCATGGAACTGCCATCATCACGTATATTAGATGACTTAAACATGAAACCTTTCTCAGCAGAGACAATCGCAGCAAAACGCCCACGCTGATGGCAAATGGACCAATTTCCTCAACACCTAAGTATGATAGTACCCAGCATAGCATTCATCAAGGGGGAGGAGACAAACTGGGCGGTACCGCTCCTCGGCGTGCTAATTATGAAGCGACCAAACTGGAGCGTGGAGACAACCGTTTACAGAAAACCAATTATCTTATGCTAAATTTCAAACAACCAACCCACCTGTCACTTAGAGCGCTATGTTTGTCGGCTGACACACTACAGGGCACGGCGCCGACGGAAACAAGAGTAGTCTAGGCTGTTCAAGTTGTTTGCAGCCAACGTATGTTCAAAATCCTTCACCGTCGCTTGTATTAGCAGGAAACAGGATAAATATCAACAGGACCAACTCGAGTAGTATCCAAAGCGGTTGAACACATCCTATGTCCATCGGAAATCGCGGTCTCCCACGAATCGACCGGCACCCTGAGGTCCACTCTGTTCATCTAAGTAGATCGCGTTGGTCAATCAGGGGTAATTTATACCATCCAGTACCTTGGGTGTGATGATCGATGTCTGTGAGAAAGGTAAACAATTAGTATACGTTTGCACAAACATAGCTTCACCCTGCGACTCGCGGATCCTCATTCACAAATGTGGTACCACTGTGCACAAACAGACCATGAGGTCAACAAAAACAACACAAAGGCAGTCGCACAGAATTCTTGTCGAATGGACTGTCAAATGCCGATACTGTGGTCGACGTTGGAGCATTGTTCGGGAAATTTTTTCACGCATGGTGTCTTGTCTTCTTTTTCTTTACTTCCTGTTATGCATGGAAGAAATTGTGAAATAGCACAACCTAAGTCCAAATTTGTTTTGAGCACAGACTGTTTTTGTAGAACACCAGTTTTCGTCGTAGATTGCGATGTCGGTTCACCTTCGCCTTCACAGCGTTGGTCTCAGGTCAGCTGCGTTCCCTTCGGTTATCGGTGGTGTGGATTAATCAAGGATTGCCAATCATTTCGGTTCATGCCCTTGGACTCATCCAAGAGGACTAGTGCTTGTGCAAAGGGGTCTCAAACGGCACCTCTGCCCCAGGTTACTGCGAGAGCATTGAACTCCCCCATTGAAAGAAGATGCTCCGTCCCAACAATCATGGTTGCGCAGTGATACTTGAGGATTCACCCAGGTTGGTTTGGGGAGGCCCATAAATGATAACGACCAAGAGGATCTTGGCGGCCTAAAGAATTATCTTCGATCACAGCGGTCAATGAGTAACTTTCAAAAGGTTTAACGAACAAAGAACAGAATAGACGGTATTTTAGGTGTAAAACCACTATCCAGCTTCACCCCTTCAAGAATCGTCTCCGCTAATTTGATATTCCGTTATGGCAATCTCTCGCTCAAAATTGTCCGGGTTATCCCAGGTTTGCGTTAGTGGTGCTGCGTGGGCTTCCATCCGCCGATAACTATCTGAATTTAGGCGTTTTATCACAGGAGCTTAAGCAACACCTGACGATGAATATTCGTATGCTTATATGCTCTCTTCGGAAGCCTTTGAGGACTAAGAACTAGTGGGAGTAGACAGAGTACCAGGCTGAGGCTCTGGTGGAGATACTACTTTCGACTCTTGCCAACGCATGCCTTTCGACGTTTGTCATCAAGCTCTTTGTCTAACCAGCGTTTGAGCGATGCGCAACCAAAGTCGAGTCCAAAATCCAAAACAATTGATGCGCAAATTCCATAACACTGGTTTATAATTTTAATCAATATACAAATATAAATAAACCGGATATGCGCTCACACAATCAAAACGTGAGCCGATGTCACTATAAAAAATGCGCACGTGGTTCATGTGATGCCGAAGTCGAGGAGTGAATGCGGACACTTAAACTTTCCAACACACAAAAATATGTATAGGGCGAAGCACGGAAGTCATTTGTACGACAGTGATTTCATGAATTCCGTTATTTTCTGCAAATATGGGTTATGCTTTATCCCCTTACTGCATCTCTGACTGCAGTTTAGTGGACACAACTCGGTTGCCGCAGTGTAATACGAGGGATCTATGTGATTAATCTGAATCTGCTGATTCGAATTTTGGATTCAGAGGCTTCCCTTATCAAAGTGACCATATTTTGGTGCAGGGTTTAGCTGGCTCGTCTGGCCACAAACGCCCTACACATCGTAGAAGCATTTTCAAGATATCCGAAGTTTTGAAACCTCAATCGGCGCAGCTTCGCGCTCGAAGTGGAACCGTTTGTTGTTAGAATCCCTGTGTTATACTGCAAGATGCTTACTGGGTAATTATCATGGATAAAGCTATCTTTCCTATGCGCTGTATATATTACTGAGTGAGGCAGAGGAGAACTCCAGCTTATCCCTTGACAAAGATTTCCTAGAATCAAGTTCATCCGATGCCAAATCGCCGATCGCAGAAAATACCCTATGGATAGTCCGAGAAGGTCAATGGTTGACGATAGGGAGTTCATTGATTCAGTCAGGGTCATGTCTTGCCCGTTTAGGCAAGGAAGTTATAATTTGCCGGATTGTGTAAGTAGCAATCGAAACTTGTCAGCAATATTTTGCGATGCTGGGAGCTAGTCAATTAATTCCAAGTAGTCTCCGCCGTCGCCTACTTGACGCACCTTAGGTCCGCTCCGGGATGTTAGACAAGGTTTAATCAATTGCCGAAGAGAGGTTGAATTTGGATCCCATACCAGGATCTCTGACCCGCCTAAAACACTGGCATGTGGCCTGGGTTGCACGCACTTCCATCGAAAGGATTGTATCAACGTGTTTCCAGACAAACTTCGGTTTTGCATTCATTCTTTTGGTTCAAAATGATAGGTCAAATGTATCAATGCCTTAGAATACTCAAAGGGCTACGTTGCTTTCATATCAAAGTGGTATGCTGTGGAAATTAAAGCACTGTCGAGGTGAATTAGGTTGCAAATATTTTCTGTTTCATCCAAGATAGGGCACAAAACCGTAGCGTTTCCCCGACAGGTGGAGGGCATTGATCTGAACTTAAATCAATACATTTGATATTCTGCTCGGATATACGATCAACTTTTACAACGCCAATTCAAATTGCAGCAAAAAATACGAGTAAGAAATGAAAACGAAATAAAAACTATGTAATGATCATACACGGTTTTTGCCGGGTTTTTATAGGTGCCAGCGGGATCGCCACCTTGTGTTTGTAGAATCCAGAGTAAGGTCGCAGGGTGAAAGTCCAATTCGAAGTCATGGAATGATATCGAGGTGTGGTTTGATTTTTCGAAGATAGTCAGGATTACATGATGGGCTCAAAGGTAACGCTGAGACGGCGAAAAAAGAACCCAAATTATTAGTGTGGGATGCAACCTTTTCAGTGTTGACCAGAACGGCATTAGGGAGGATAAGTAATTTTAGATTGGGAGAATGAAAGGCCGATGTGAAGTTGGAGGTGAAGGCTGGCGAAGTCAGTCAAAATTGCACTGTAGCAATAAAAGGATGGAATCCTTCGGAAGATATGCACGAATGAATACAAAACCATAGGAGTGTTGACTCGGCTGTTGCAAGTCAATGGTCACCGACGAGCTAAATAATGAGGTAAAAAAATACAGAAAACGGCGTTCCAAAGTTGCAAGTGGCAGTTGACTATACCAGTCCAAGATGTTGTTATTCTTCAATGTAAATGGCAGGATGGGAAGGGCGTTGTGAGTCGAAAATTGGGGCACTTCCTACTGGAGGCCATAGTAAACACTAGGTGTGGGAGACGTACAAAGTGCGATGCCAGACACGCCTTCTATCTGACCCCGATATCGCCACCAAGCTCCTCAATCGACAAAGTAGAAAAGATCTGGGCCAACATTCAGATGAGAGAATTGTATTGTGCACATCGCGGCGCCGACGTAGAAATGATATGACAATAGGACAGATAGCAAAACCTCAGCAGAAAGGTGCTGTGTGGTCGCTGCGATTCGGGAGAGAGAAATTTCGAAAACTGCGATATGGAAGCACACAGATCTTGTATGCGATAACACAAAAGCAACTAAATAAGTGTCACAGAACTGATATCAAACGTCACAGTTGATCTTGAAAAAACATTATCTGATGGTAATCGATTTTCTCCAAAAAACCGAGGCCCTACACAGTTTCGCAACCCCTGCACCACTCGTTATAGTTCGCCTGCTGTTATTTTCCTGAGGTCCATAAGAAAACGGTCTTATTCTGTGTTTACTCCTCCCTGAGGTTTTTAAATATTTTTTGTGGTGCCCTTGAACAGTGAGAAGTGAAATACCAAGTATCGTTATCCGGTTATAGAGCAGAATGATTTCTGAAAGCTGGTACGATGAACAGGGCGAGTAATCGCGCGTGAGAACTGTTATTTAAAAACCTTGCGGGTTCTGAAGCATAATACAGAAGCAGTAACCTGTTCTGTGTGCCGGCTTAGGGTTATGACTAGCAACAAGAGACAGGAAACGGCGGCAAATGGATAATACCTCCAGCTTGGATCAACTGTTCGATTCTCAAACCAGGAGACAGTGTGGCGGTAGAATTCAGAAGACCTTGGACCCAAAGGTCATCGGCCGCATTATGCGGGCCAGGCAATAAGAACCCGGACCACTCAAAAGTGCGCACAGCGACAGGGATTTCGTCCTAACGCGTAGACATCTAGGAATAATCGGTATGGCCGCTCCACATGGGTGAGGACGGGTTGTTGCGGACAGGATAACCACATATGACCATCTTGCGATCACTCCCAGGGATGGGTTGTAGCAGTGAAACCCTAACATTCGGAGTGGTATGCCTAAAAACTAGGTCTAAAATATCATGAATTCTTGAGTAAACGGGTATATGCTGTGTTCATCTTTCAGTGTGTTTTTCAAGATCAAAGTCGAGTAGGATAAGTGGAGTGGATAAAGAGGCCAAACAATTTTCATAGGCATTGGAGTCGACTGTAATTATCTTACACATCCTATGTGAATTAAGAGCTCGGGTAGTTGCATTTGAAGCCCAAGCGCGTCAGGGATAGAACAGAGCAATGGATGATGGAGAATGGAACCTGTGTGTGGCCAGGCAGCCGCCTCCTCTACGATTTGGTCTATTGGTTTGGTCGGGAATGTAACCCGCCAACGAAAAAGACGAAATGCAGCCGTGGTCTGTTGACCAAGTCGCTTTTGTCAAGATAATATCGTAAGCGTCTTTAGATGTTAACAGCATTAGCTCCCTTAGCTTACGAGTTGGTGATTGGGATTTCATGAGGAGTAGGAAAAATTCAACGTCCATGTGGCTTCTGTAGGATGCAAGTAATCGATGGATACATTAAGTGTTCGGATAGCGCATAGTTGTGATGAGGGAGTCACGTTGAGTTTACTGGCTGCTGGGGGACTATTTTAAAAAATTTGTGGGCTGAAGCGCAAGATGACAAATGCTTGGAATTCAGTGAATGCAGTTTTAAATGTTTTCGTTATAAGAGAGATGGTATCAGTGAGGGTGGGACAGTGATAGGTGGTCGAGTGCTGACAGTTTAGGAAGAGCTGGAAATCCAGAGGTATGGTGGGAGAACCTTGGAAAACGCCGAAGAAGAAGCCGGTTGTCATGTACATGCACGGGTTTTTTAGAGTAGATTTTACTTTTAAATCTTGCAGGAGTTAGGAGAGCGGTTTTGTTGGGTGGAAAAATTGCGGCAAGCGCTGGGCGGGAGTGGGCTGAGAAAGCAGCCTCATGACAGGCTGTGGATCAGAGGGCGAAATGCAAGCGTCTAGAGTTTCCCAGACAGACTTTGGGAGACAGAGCTAAGTTGTGCAAAGTTATAAGGATAGAATTAGTCGGGTTAAATGCTTGGGGGTACGGGAGTGGGAAAAAGGCGTTGGAAAGATGGGAAAGCATCTAAATTAGGTTTTCTAGTAAGTGGATTGATGCGAATGGGATAAGTGGCAAGCTTTAAATATGAAGGGGCGTTGGTGTCGCATTGGAATTTAGCATGTGTTCACGATGGAAGATGAAGACATGGGTACAGTGGGCCAATCATTTCGTGAATGTAAGGTGCGGTTATTTGGCTGCCTTGTGTTTGTTTGTCCTCCTACTTGGAAAATCTCATTCTGAGATAGCTTACTTGAACTCAGTGCGCCGAGGGTGCCAGACAATCGTGGTGTACTGGCGCGTTGGCTCCCCGGATTAGTAGGGTGGCTAATAATGCGCGGAGCTTCGTGGTCAATTGGAGAGGTGACTGAAACAAGTTTCCGACGGGATTCAGTTGATTTGGGCTGACTACAGCTCCGCTTTCTGAGAGAAAAAAGGGCTTGAAGGCGCATTTGGAATAGGGTTATGAGCGTGACAAAGCATTGGGGAGAGGGCGATCATCTGCCTGATTTTACCGTCTGCATTGCTGGTTTGGGGCGATGCAGTTGGGAAATTTGGATGAGCACCTCCGCGAGGTGGTTGGTTGGGCGAAATGAAGTGAATTTCATCCAGATCTACCGATACTGGTAAGGGCCAACAAAGATGTTGCCTTAGATCTTCGGTGTTGAAACGGGTATATGCGAGGGTTGGCGGCATTCACATCAGCATGTTTGTTCTCAAATAGACTAATGACGGTTTTGTGGGCGAAATGTTTGCGCAGGAAATTAAGCGACGTAAGTGCAGAGGAGTCTGACTTTGCGTACTGTTTAAAGGCGTACATTTTGAAGAGTTGTGAGCAACCAGCAGCTGCAAGTGCGTCTCAATAGTGCTCATTGTTTGCGGGATGGTGAGCGAGTTGGGGCGGTAGAGTCTGGGGCAAGCGGAGGGCAGGTTATTTCGTATTACCAGAGTGGCTTCTGAATTTAACTCGTCAGGAGGGCGCTGAGCAGTCAGCTTACTATTCGGAAGGAGAGCCCCGAATGCAACCGAAGTCTTGCCGATTTGATAAGAGAGAGTTTTGTCCGTGGGGATCTTGATGATTTTAAAAGGTGCGTAGTTGATAATGGTTGACTTGTTGGTTGCAAATCCCTTAACGGATAGTTCATCAGGAAGTTGGAATAGAATTGGGCATTTATTTCAGGGGGATTTTCTTCGGAGTCTGGGGCAAAAACAAGAGTGGTTTTTCTTCCATTGCACGCAGCATGTGTGGCTGAGTGATACAGGTATACCAAAGAGGACAAAAGCGGGGGCATGGAAACGGTATGCCAAACTGAATAACATCTGTATAAAAATTCAGATAATACCACGGATGAACTTAGGGTTAGTTTGATTAACTACAGTTGCGGATAATCCCAAGCTGCATTAGAAATAATTACAGTTGAGAAACTGGCTTAGAAATGGCGCAATATCACAGACACTAGGAGAAGGCAGCAACGTGTGCGACGACAGGAGTTGGTCGGTAGCACTGCTCTTCTAATTGCGTAGTGTGCTTCGGGACGAAAAGTGGATCCAAACCATGGAGCAATACTGTGAGGTTTCTGGCGTTCAGTAATTTATTTTACAACAAAAATGGAGGAGACCCGCAAGCTGTTTGGCAGCCTAAATCCAACCAAATCGGTGGCGGGTCCATGATATGCAGCTGGCTCTTATAAAACCTCTGATAGATATCATTGGAGGTGGAACAACAATCCCCATTCGAGCCACCAATGGCCAGGGGAAACACTAGGGGAATCGGAAGCTGGAAACGGTAGCAATTATTCGGATTAACAGACAGGAAGCATTGGTTTAATGCTATCGATCCGCCCAGTATGCTCCGTATTTGTATTGAAAAGCCTGTGAAAACTGACTTTTTGGGCCCTTGAAGTAGCATGGATTGACCAACAGAAACCAAAATGGGTTTCTCAAGGGCGGATTCTGCCAATTAAACTTATCTCCTCGCATGCAGTAACCACGTGGCCAATTAGGGAGAAGACTGCAGTTGTGAGCTATCTATATTTCAGCAAGGCAATGGACCCGTAATACAAAGTGCTATTGGTGTCAAAGGTGGGGAATCTGGCATATCTGGAGGGATTTTACAGGCAAATCACTGGTTTTTTAAATGACGGAATCTTCAGCGTTGTGATGGGTAGTGAAAACTGTCCAGCGGAAGCTGTTAAGCGGAGTTACTCGGGGACTGTCCTTTGGCCTCTGTGGTTTCTTCCCTACATCTGTGACTTAACCAAAGTATCGCCAATGTGCTTCACGAACTCAGACGATTTAAAGATGATGGGCGATAGTAACGGAAGAAACCTAGTGGTAAAACTAAAAAGGTAAACGATTTGGCCATATGGTGAAATATGCCACTGAGGGACAGTAGGTGTTATCTACTCACCAGCTTGTTCGTGGGACTACCGGATCAGATGGCCATGGAACGTTCTCTGTCGGCGCAACCAATGTCGCAGAGAACCTTGGAGTGCTGATGATTGCAGGCTGCAGATTGACTGAGCCGTCCAACGCAGAAGGACGGGGAAAGAACTCTTTGGGTCTGCCGTTGTCTTTAAGCAGCCAGATGTTTTCGTGCCGCTGTGTAAAGCAGCACTTAGGCCTCAATGGCAATAGTCTGTGCGACCCTGGGCAACATATTTTAGAACAGCGTAACCTGTTCCGAGCTGGTTAAGCGATTGGCAAAGCGAATGGTCCAGGGTCAAACGAAAAATAAAAGACGCGGAACTTTCCCAACGGGGGAGGCGCTGACCAAGGAGCAATATCAACAAGGCTTTTAAAATGCGGAATTGACTAACTGGGGGGCGACCTAGTGGAAAATACAAGAAATCTTGAAGAGCAAAAAGCACTTTGGTGCAGAGGACCGACTTTGCCACCTTCAAGGTAGTTAACAGGTGGAGTAAACAAAATAAACCCGTGGTCGGTTATTAGTGGGTAAAGTCCTATGATAATCGTTTGGACAATAAATGTAAGTTAATCACCGAGGTGCCTCACCCACATCCGTTATCGGGCAACAAATGCCAGTGTTCAGCAAACGCTTCGGTGGGGATGATCTATCTGTTCAGAAGGCATAAATAAAAGCCCGAATAGAGACCGGCTCCCATCATATAACAGTAGGTTAGCATTTTTTGTCCACACTTGTGGCTGAATTGGAATCCTTCGGTGGCCTTCAAATAACGAGAAAAACAAATAAATGAACTGTGAGCCTCGCGAAAAATTTCCGACGCTGTCATGGAAATAAAAATAAATCATTCCCGACCAGAACAAAGTAAGTAAACAGAAGTGAACCCAAAAATGAGCTCTAAGTCCGATCATCGCCATAAATTTTGGTTTGTTTTGCGCCATCAGTTGACCGGAGTGACTATGTTCAGTTCAGTTAAGGAGTATATTTCGGTTCTCACACAGAGAGCAGTTCCGGATGAGGATCCGATTGTTAAGCCGCCTAATACTTCTTCGGAGGGCAAAACACAGGAATCGGTTTTCTCTTCTCTTGAAAGCAGACTTAAAGAGCAACTCACGGTCGCGAAAAATTGGACATGTGAGTGGATAAAAATAGTTTGATTTGCGTCACTTTTTAGCCCAAATCTACACTTCACTGAAGTCTAGTGAAAGTCCAACGCAACTAATCACTTCACACGTTCAAAATCAA
>LUCM01004334.1:22298-49201 GCA_008360955.1 Fasciolopsis buskii | reverse complement strand
TCTATCATACCGTACCCTATTTCGCGATCGTCCAACGGAATGAAAGAAGCCATGTGGAGGTCATCAGATGACGTGGCAACGTGGAATGACGAAATGCGCAAAAAACTTAGGTAAAGTAGGTCTCACGTCTTCGTGGTTAGGGTCCGAAAGACCCGTCAACTAGGTGGCTGGAGACACTGAAAGATATGGCAGTGAACCGCGAACAGTGTCAATCGTGTTGTCATTTTCTGTCGAATCGGAATGATTGGAGAAGTGCGTTTGTACAGTTAGACTGTGTTTCATGTGTTGGCTGCAGCAGCATTCTTATGTGTTCCTGCCTGCGTAGGTCCACTCCCTGTTCCCCTTGGAAAATCACTCTTTGTTTAGAAGCATTTAACCTCGAGGAAAGGGTGGCGTACAGTGACGCTTGCCTTGTTGTTTAACGTTGAACGATGGTTGAGGAGACAATGTCCGTTGTCGGTGCGACCGGTTGGGATAGAAAGAAAGGCGTCCTCGAATATGCTGTTCCGTCGCCCGCAAATAATCATGTTTGGCAAGGACCTAGATAGCGTAATCGATTGGACTCGTCTTCGTCTCCCGGGGGAGCAGATGAAATATCTGCACGTCCGTCGTCTGCTATTGACCTGTACATATCCGTTGTATGGAACTGCATACGAATGACTTCGATCCAGTCTAACAGTGGATTTTCCGTTCAGATGTTCAAAGTTATATCAACGCCATCCTGGTCATGTGCGGTCGAAACGGGATCCACAGGCACGCCAAGAGTGAATCGACAGAAGTAAGTTGTATCTGGACTACGAAGAGTGATTACGGAAGTGGAATATTGTATGCGAGTTTCGGTGACCTTTTTAAAATTCCAGAAATTCTCCCTCGGGTAAATTGTGGTCCTATTTGGTTAAGCCTCCAGCCATTGAAGTGAAGTGAATACTTTAATTTAATTTATGCATCGAAACGGTTTACCCCCCTCTCACTAATGCTGCCGTCAGTTGAATCCATTGAGTCACAGTCCTTCGTGGCATCTTGCATGATGCCTTTATCGAAAGTGCAGAAATTAGAATGGTTCTTGTAAAAAAGATGTTAGAGGTGTTTGTGTGATGGATCTTCGCGGCTCTCCACGCAATAGAAGGGGTTTTTCTCGAAATCCTAACGGGACCCTTTGACTTAAAAGTCCCATCCACAGGGCAATGGGATGTGAACCGAGTGCGGGAACTAAGAGTAAGCGTATGCTAATCACCCTGCTCGAGGCAGTGGGTCCTATGGTCCTGACTATTCTGCACGACGACCGATGCAGTATGGAATTCACTGGGGTTTTTTGGATGAGTATTCCTCGGGAGCCGAGCCGCTAAGCAGGAAAACGATTATGATCCCCAACCAAAGCCTTTGGTTCGAACCAGAACCTGTCCGCAAAGCAGCGGGGAGCGGCTGAGTAAAAGCTTCTCTGCTTGGGTCATTGTTTTCCGACCCAATTTTCGGCCTGAGATAAGCCACGTTATATTGTCCTTTCATGGGGTATGCAAGTCGTCACACCACGTCGTGATGCAGTCACACACACTCATTGTGACAGCTAAGTGCCTAGCTGATAGATGGCAATTCGCCTTTTCCCGGCTCCTTACCACACCTAATTTACTGGGACGTTATGTGGTTCAATGGCACTTCGGGTTTCAAGCTCGCGGTTGCCGATTCTTCCCCTCCGAATATAGGCTGCGTTAGCAGCTGTGAAGCATGCCGCTTCAATCACATCCGTGTATCACTTGTTTTGATAAAACTAAAAGCTGATGATGCCTTTGTCTGCGGCGAATTCTCCTAGAAAGCTGAGAAGAATGAATGTGTTACGACGGGGTATGACGTCGATACTGCGATATCAGGTGACTTTCGACCTCATTGACTTGGTCATGCACTGTGGGCTATTCTGACACAGAACTGTCTTGGAAGCCGCTCTTTCCCGAAGGCCGTTCGGAATCGCGTCATAACCATAGATCTCGACTGCAAACGTGGATCGGTGCTGTCGAGAATGATTTGGAATTCCTCGATGTGGGTTTGATCTGCAGCCACTGATATTGGAAGGTAAATAGAGTCGCAACCTGCAGCCGCCGCACATGGTCGGGCGTTATTCGCAAATATCATGGAGGTCATTTATTCTCTGGTAGCCGATAGTCATGTGTAAATATAAGTCATTTTTAATAGCATGTAACATTTGTTTAATAACTTCCGGTTATCATTCAGGATTGTCCGGTTGTTAGTCAGCAAGTTCAACCTGAGTCAGTGTACAGGTAATCCTTTATCGGATCGCACAACTATTAATGAAAACGTGGCTGGGTTTGTCATTTCTCTTTTGATGTACCCCTTTCCGGTGCGTTGTGTAAAAACGTGTCCCTGCACTACTCTTTGCCGTGGCCCCAAACCACAATCGAACTCTAATATACGATGCATAAACTTTAAGTAGTAATGCAATAGTACACCCGCAGCCACTGCACTACCGAAGACGGGAGTGGGCCATGTCTAGTAATAGTTCGAGTGGCAGTGAACGCATCAAATGTAGCCGGCACTTTTGTGGTTCAAATCGTGAACTTAAAAGTCTTTAATGCCGTCCTGTAATTGTACACGTTCCTAAGGTTTTCTCAGCCCGGCTGACGGCGAATTATCAGTGAATCACAGTTGTGGTTTTTCTATGGACTCTTCAACGAATAGCTTCCATACACACTCCTGACGACATTATATATATATATATATACATATATATATATATATATATAATTCGGTCTGGAAACAGGTTTGGTCCAAACACCAACACAATAGAATTGAATAGAACGGATGCAAATAAAAAAACAATAAACGCTAGAAGAATAAGTTTTGTTTTCACCCTACGCGCTTCGTAATTTTTTGTTCTACTTTCCATGTTTTTACGGGGCACGAATTCTACAGGCAAGTCACACAACATTCGTGCTACTAGCTTCTATTCTGATCCATGTCTGCCTGTACCTCCTACCACTGGCAGTCCCAATCTCTCAGGCTCTAACCAAAAAGGCGGGAAACACCGTGCGATGCAAAACTGGGGCTAACTTCGTTTCCCTGCTCCAAGCAATAGCCCGGCCGCCGCATCGCTTCTTCCAGCTATTTCCAGCGCATGCAAAAGGACACGAAAAAAATGGCGTTGGGCAGGCATACGCGAAATGTCCTCAGCCTACGGAAATAGGTGTAGAACCATCACTTTCGTCGAGGTATGAATGTCTGCATCCAACACACGACGATGCACCCCATCATTGCTCACACCCGACTCCAGCAGTTTTTTTTGAGATATCGGTTGCGGACTGCAAAACGTTACCGAGCATGCTGAACGCGAAGGGGCTAGGTCTCGCATCTATAGAGAAGACCACTACGAATTGCGGCTTTGTACATCCTTCTCTTCGACGAAAGCCGGATGTTATGGCGGCGCTACGAGCGTCGCTGGTTCGCAAAAGCTGTTCTGATTTTCGTAATCAGTAACGTGATCAATTGCCCAACACATCCAGCAGTCCTAATCAGGGTCCTGAAGCACATAAATTTACTGACTACCTTTAACCGGTCACTACAAAGGGTGTGCTGCAACGGCTCCTACCAATCTTGAAGAGGCGCCTTTCCGTTTGAAGATGCAGAACACGGTTTCGGGATATCTGAATTGCCAAACGGTCCAGCACCCATTGAATTACCTGTGCATTATTTTTCATCAAGGCGACATCACCAGCATACTCTCAGTCGAAACCTTTATTCACTTGGGGGAGTTCAACTCCATCGTCCAGTAGACGAAGCAAAGCGTTCTGCAGAAAAGTTCAAAATGAATCGGGATATAAGGCAGCCTCATGTCGTTCTTAGGTATGTCCTTGTGGTTTCCTAAATGATAGCAGTTGCGTTACGTTTTCCCGAATCTAGTGATTCAGTCTCGGTGTTATTCTGATTTTTCTAGTTTTAAGTGTTGCCTTTCAAGTCCACGGTCTTCCTGCGTCTTGTACGCAAGGCATTCTTCCTATTCTAGGAATACTATAATCGTTTAAAACCCATTCAAATGCCCAGGTGGTTTTTCTGATGGTTTATGTCAAAAATACCAGAATATCCAATTCCTCACGGTGGTTGTGGTGCCCACTTATAAATCACTTTTGACGAATGAGTAAACCGGCTTGGGAGCAGTGATGAAATGAATTAATCAACAGAATCGCTAGAGTGGGGAAACTGAACGTCCCATTTTGTCTGCTTGGTGTCACTATATATATATATATATATGGGGCACATTTGAGTACAAATTGTGCCATGGGAATCATGGGGAAGGATGAGAACAAGGAAATAAAAAAATCTACAGAGTTGATCGCACTTGCTAGCTCTTCCATTCTCACCTGTTTGTCATCCGTGATTGTGTTGTATAGAATTTGTCTACAAAAAGTGTCTCACTTCAGGCAAAAAGTGTAGGTACGAAGAAAGTTGCACCCATCATCTTGTAAAAATGAAAAAAACTCATCGAAGAACGGTTTGAGCACATTAGGATAGGTTGTTTGGGAAGTCGGCTGAAACATGGTCATGGTTTGTCAACGTGCATGCTAAATATGGGACAGCGCAGTTCCTATAGATATTGCTTCTAGAGGGTATGGAATGAAAAGTGGATCGTGTTGAAATATGACAGTGGCACCTTGAAAGATCGTTGTGCAGCGGGATGCGTGGGGTTCGAAAGAATTTTCTGGGGAAATTTTCCATCTGCGGATATGTCCTGATCACATAGATTGGTGGAGAACTCGGTTTGTGGTATGGAAAACCTTTAATAGTTGGTAGCCCCGGTGAAAAATTTTAATGCCTTTTAAGGGAATCCTGGAAAAATAACAGGAGAACAGTAGAGGATTAGAAAATACATTGGTGTACAAACCGGGAGATGGTGCTTTGGTTCACCTTGTAGTCTCGAAGCTTCCTGGTTTGAAATGGCAACCGACGGAGATTCTTTACACAGGTAGGTGGAAATGTAAGAAGTCCACTTCGGATTTTTATCAATGATAACCTCTAGATATTTCACAGAATCAACCGTGTTGAGTGTTTTTGAACTAATGGAAGACGTTTCAAATGGATAAGCTGATCGAGAGAGTGAACAGGCACTCGAACCATTTAAATGTGTTGAAATTTAAACCAGTTTGTACAGAGAAACATAGATGGAAGATAAATTGTTGGAAAAAAACGTCGTCGTTGCTCAAAACGGCTTGAGAGAGGACAACATCATAGTATACTTATAACTATAGGCAGAGGGAGCTAGTTGATAAGTCGCTGATGTCAGTCGAGAAGAGGTACGGTGATAGAACAGCACCCTGAAGCACTCCTGTTAATCAACGGTTTTGAAGTCATTACCGTCCATTCGTCTGCTTGGCTTCGATTAGTAAAGTAATCAGACAGCCATACTAATAAAGGCCTGGGACAATCAAATGTTTCGAGTTTGTGAAGAAGAAGAAACCATGGGACCGAATCAAATGCCAACGAATAACTTAGAAAGGCGAGACACACAAATTTCATCGATGTGTTTAAATACTTACAAATGTTATGAATAGGGGAGGTGACAGCTTCCAAAGTGAACCTGTTAGATTTATAAGTGAACTAGAAAAGGTCGTTAGGAGGATTCACGGAAGAACGTAGGCGCTTAAGTATGGCACGCTCTATCAGTTTAAGTTCAGAATACGTTAGGTATGACACACAAAAGCGTCTAGCAGGCTACAAACAATATCGAACTGCGTGCAGTTTGGGATGGGAACTAGTGATAGGTTTCCAGCAGTCATGAAAAGAAGACAAGCTTATTGGTGTGTTAATCCTAGAAGTGAATGCATCCGTTAGGGCTATAGCACCATACCTTAAAGGAGCTGAAAGCAGACTGTCAGGACCAGACCCTGCGGTAATTTTAGTCGTGCCGAGAAGGTCGAACACCTCTTTCCTAGAAAAGCTGTAGCTGTCGCATCACTAACTTGTCCAAATATGACTTGGGTATAAAATGAAAGGATAGATGAAAGCTTGATTTATGCCGTCGACATCCACAGAACCTTTCAATCATCTGCTTTACCGCGCAAGAGTCGAATGGCTTCCATAGAAATCGGTCGTTGTTATCACTCTAGAGTTCGTTGACATATATTGTGTTGGCCAGTTTGATTTCAGCTTTTAATAAGGTGGAAATATCCCACACACTTGAGTTATTTCAGGACTTGTGTCTCCTTAGAGATTTCAGTACCTGGGGGAGATACTGGCACTTTGAGACGCAAAGTGTTCCAGGGGCGGTTTCAAAACGAAAGGGAAGCCAGATGCCTATGCAAAAGATTTCTGAATAATAGGCCTGTTGTGTGAAGAATTACGGACGCGAGTTTGGGTTTGCCCTTGAAGAAGGAAGCTGACCTTTAACCAGAAGTAGAACAATGCACTACTTGAAATTAGGAGCATGGCGTTTTCAAGGAAGTATAAATTCGCGAATGGTTGGTAATAGAACTATACCTAAAACTAGAGTTTCCATTAGTTGGGACGAAACGCAGATGTTCTGTCAAATCAAACAGTCATTGGTAGAGTTGATGCATATATAAGAACGTCCCTACAACAATAGAGCAGAATATGGTCGAACTAAAGTGCGTTTCTTTGTTGCCAAGCTAAAGTTCAAATATATAGGTTTGTTATGGTTTTACTGGTATAAGCCGAAGACAAACTTACGCTGACACGTGTCATGTAGACAGTCAACTTTCAATATGAAAGAGTACTTATAAATAACTTCGGACTTGCATCGAGTCTTCTTTTTTCGAAAATCTGTGCTGCCGATGGAGTCTGAACATGTCTGTCTACACGATAACGTCAGTGATTATCCCGGTTCAGACATGAAATTTTAGTAATGTCAGATTAACAATAAAGTGTGAACAAGGACTCGAGGTGCATTGAGTTACGAGGGACGGAGATCTCGGCCATTCTTCGGAAAACAGAACGGATGTTGGTATTCAACAATGTCGGAATGGGCATCTTGGGCGGAGAGGTGCCGGCCGGTACGATTGCTTCTTCTGGATGGATTTGAAGATCGTAGCGGCGAACGGAGACCATAATGAAAGCAAAAATCTCACAAGAAAACAACAAAATAATGATGAGACATTTGTAGCGAGGCTGGTCAAAAGAATCCATGATACTACACCCTTGCCCAAACCGAAGCAGAGAGTTGACTTAGGGGACCCCAGTCCGGGCCTTTGATCAAAAGATCTATTCCACGAGGCAGCACGACTGCCTGAGGGTCACACAACTTAGCAGATACCAGTGATTGATTGGTCAGTTCATATGCCCCTCGGATTGGGATGGATATCCTAGGTGCCCAGTATATTCTTCCGCCAAAGATGCCTGAAAGCATACAGCTGTATAGCTGTATGCGGCACTCGTGGTTGATTTGGAGTCAGGATTTAACCAACTGCCCTAGACTGATTACAGAAGACCACTCAATTCGGTGGAGGGCGCTGAATCTTCACCTTCATCTTTGCACTTTTGTGGGAACATGTTTGCCACGAGATGGCAGCGCGAAGAATTTCCTCAGGTAAGACCATGTGAGACGTCGGTCATTTTGGGAGCGTTGCAGGATGTTCAGTGAGAGTAACCTGCTGTGAGCTCGAGCGCGCTGAGGCATTTAGGGACAATTTTATGGGGTGTCTCCAAAAGATTCAGCCAGCTAATTCCATCAATACCCGCGGTTTCTACGATCAAGTGGCACCGACCAATTCGTTGTTCGTGAAAATAGCATATGATGATAATTCTAACCCGAACGAACATCAACGAAGTGGTGATAGGAGCACACAGTGCCAGTGCCAGTGACGGAATTCCCCGCATGAATCCACCACCATAATGCTATTGTGAACTGTGATGAACAGTCTGGACATGTCTTTTAATACCTTCAGCTATGTATTGATCAAATGCGGTGTGCCGAAAAAATCATCCACACTGGCCGCATTCAGTCTTTCGAAACCTGACCATTTGAATCGTCAGTTTTCGTTTGAAAATGCCCACTGACCACAATGAGGAATGCTGATTGCCGAACAGGCTTGTTTTCAGCTATTCGTGCTCATGGCCTTAAATCGCAGGTATTATTTCGGGGTACACATGAAACAACATGGATCCTTATCACATGCGTATTTTTATCTGACTAATATATTTCCTGAGTCTTTTTTCAAACAATTTAATGTAACGGGCTGACCACGAGTCAATAAAAACGACCTTGGTCGCCAACTTGTGTTTTCTCAGTAGTCCATTTGTCCATGAGATGATGATCACCTCAGCTCACCTTTGAGGTTGCACCAATGGAATTCGCAAGTTTTCCCACCTGCTTAAATTTCGCTTTCTGAATAGTACAAACGTGTAGGTGTGATTGCGTTACCACTAATTGACTGGATTCCTGGGCTAATGCCAATTTACTGCCCCGATTGGAACATGGAAGCGTTTTTAAACGGATTGCTGTTTGCCTGCGCCAATTTTGCCTCTACCCTCTCCCACCCCCTCCCCGTCGAACTGCTGAAGTGTCCCAGTTTCTGGACAATGTCGCGGGGATCGATTAGGCTCGGCAGCCAAAAACAAACAGCGTGTTGTGCGCTGGCATTCCTCGAAAACGAGAATGCTACACCAGACTGCTGAGCTGACTAACTTGTTTACCATAATCGAATTTTGGCATCCGTTTGTCCAGTGTCTTTCATTTTCCTCTTGAACTTGATGCTGGGAGTTGCGTCTGTTAGAGTCGAGTCGTTACTACCATTTTTCACGTACGATGACATTTATCTGCATCTGTGTTCAGGAATTTCGAATTCATAAGCTACATTTTTTGTCGTTTTTTGGATTTCTCTGGATTTTTTCTTGGTGTCATTTAGCTCAGTATAATACCAATCATGGTAATCAATATAATAGTGAACATTCACTCAATTGAATGTATATGATCTTCACTTCGAGGAGAGATGAAATTTCGGAATATGGAGAGCAGAAAATGCAAGAGATATTGTAGAATCAATTTCAGTTAATTTTCCACTTTGTTGAAATCTGTTTTTTTATTGTGTTGTTCTGAAACTGACGGAGGCTATTGAGGACAGCATTGGGCCAATAAGTTTATTTTCAATTTGTAGCTGATGATACTTCGTATTCGTATTTGTTCTCTACATGCCCGATCGTACTGTTGTTACTACCGCAAAACTGCTTTCACTCATTCCCGGATCAGAAATAGCGTCTTGGCAGCATCTCCAATTTCACAAAATATCCTACACAAACTACCATTTTTACGGTTCTCTGACCGCTTGAAGAGTCAAGAGTTCGAAATAAGTTGGAGCAGGTACTAAAAATGTGATGTTGACTAATTATTTGGAAGACATTGTAGACTGAGGACAGATGAATTTTAACCCACAGAAACATCTCTTGCGAATGGACAGGTGATAACAGTCGACAAGATCAACCGAATGAACATTTTGGAGACGAATGCGGGAAAGAAAAAAAAACAAATTGAAAGCATTCGTTTACACAATGAATCCAGAAACATGTTGTAGGTTCTTTATGTATATGGATTATGGTTACGACATTTGTCTTCATGGTCACTGAGGGTGGAAACACAGAGGACTGATGGAAACATGGTGTCGTCCCATTTTTTATGGAGAAAGCGCTAGTTGGGTGGAAAAGTAGTCACCAACACGGGTCAGACGCAACCGATGGTTCGTCTGTTTATGGATCACGAATCAAGTTTGTTCGGTATCAGCAAGATTGGCCCTGTAATACCGTTCAGAAGCGTGGGAATTAAGGCAGACGGTGTGCGAAGAGTATCGGGGTTCTAACACCGTTATGTTCATAATATTGGTAGAATATGATGGGAGAATTTTGTCACTAACTCAGAGGTTAAGCATCAGATAGTGGACCTTAGACTGCATTCTGTAGAAGAGACACCGAGCATGAATAGGTTTAATTGTTTGGGGAACATTTTACACATGGACACAAAGCAACCGCGTTGTTTTGCGAGACCAGGTGGTAATTGGAGGATAGATCAAGGGAGGCGGTCGAGGACGTGGCAAAAGCGTGTGAAAATCTTAATCACTGAATTTCATGCTATGAGCCCAATCAGACTACCTAGTTCAGGTTCGCGGGGTTCTGAGCAATGGTTGAAGGTAAAAGCAATGGTTCAGAGCCATAGTCTGGCGTTCTTGCATTCGAAATCTATGCTCTTGGTTTTAGAATTGACTCCAAAATCTGAAATCAACGTTTTATTTTTGACTTTGGGACCGTACTCATAGGTGACCTAATTCACGAATTCCATTCTTCTAGGATATTGTTGGTCAAACGTTCATTACCAGAAAGTTCAGCTTTTGTAACTGTCAATCAGTTGTGCTCTCCAAAAATTCGATTGACCGTAAGACTTTTCTACATTGTTTTCACCGTCACGCAATGCGGAGTGGTATATCTTCAGAAGTACTTGGGTCTGAAGAGGCGCAAAATCCATCGGGGCCGAGGACCCCAGAAAATCGTTCGTCACTCACCACCCTCCGAAATCGCAGCGCCAAGAACGTGTCTACTGAGGCAAAGGGACGTTAAGCTGTACTTATATTGGGCATATGAGAAAAGTGGTCCGATGGGTCGCAAAGAAGAAGCGGTTTTGGCGCAAAGGGATGAGCAAGAGAATGAACAGATCAACCACAACAGGTCGATGACGTCGTTTGCCTCTCCTGGCTCGAGTATAGCATCACTGGCGTAGTCTGAACTAGTATTGCTGTTGCCGATCGGTTTCTCGTTTGACAGTTCACTGTTTTAGTGTAGCCCCTAACGAATTGCTATCCTACAGCTGTAACTTTTATCAGGAGGAAAAAATATTGGTATCCTTTTGGCCTTAAGGATTATTCCTTCTACTCTCCACGTATGGGATTTCGGAGTAAATATCCCAAAACCGCGCCTAAGTTCGCACAACTAGGTGACGTAGGTTCATCGGATATCAATTTCACATGGTCAGAAATTAAAATGAACAAGTTCTTCCGGACAGTTTTGTTTATGTTTGAAGATTCAAGCTTCTAGCTTGACCAAATTCGTGGCCTCCCCGATGGGACTAGTAGACAATTTGTCATAACAACCGTCTTCTTGGTTCAAAGTTTGGTTGATTTTGTGTTATGTTGTAAGTTTACGGTAGCCACTATGGTGGTATTCTGCTAAATACTCGTCACGTGTCGTCGCACCCGCACTCTGTCGTGCATGCGTGCGTTCCCACCAGGCTGGCCCAGACCATCAATCGATCTCCAGTTCGATCGTCTTTGGTCGCGTAATCAGTCCTCCTGTCATTAGTTCGCTAATCAATACAGTCACCTGTTTGTATGCGAATACTTATACATATATTACTGGTGCAGACGTCCTTACATCGCGCGTCTATTTTAGGCTGCAAATCAATAGACAAGCATAACTTTAAAAAAACGGCTCATTAATAATAGTTCGAGGTGCACTGCAACCACATGTTGATCTATTTTTACTCTGGACTTTGCTCTCTTGGTTTGATTGCATCACACTGTGCCTTGGATATACATGCGGTTATCAACCACATTTGGAAAGATGCCCAAAGCAAGTGGTTCGTTCCAAAAGGAGACCTTGTGGCCTACGGAATAATAACACACTAAATCACAGAAAGGTGAGCTTCTGACCACCGTTATCCTCGTTCCTTCACGCTGGGGCTCAAAAAAAATCAATATTTATCTTTTTCTGGATAAATTCAGGGCTGTCTTGTAAATTTACGACATGCTGGGTCCATGGTGTGATTCAGTAATCAATGTGACAGGCCTTCAAATCAGATTGTTGCATGAGATATCGAAGATTGCGTCCTTTGCAAATCATATTTCACTTCTGAACTTTCCTTTAGGTGAGCACCACACATCACAAAAATCATCCCAAATGGCTACATCCGAAAAGGAACACAAGACTGCGAAAAGAAGGGTCAAGAACAAGGGTCGTTCCTCTATTGAAAAAGTGGAATCAACTGCTGTACCTGTGGATTCGAAAACGACAATAAACGCCGAAATCGGTGACAAAGCCGATCAAAGTCTGAGTGAGTACATTGGTTGCATTTTTTCGGACACGGAATTTATATCGATTGATTCTATGTTTAGAAATCTGGTTGTACGTTTTGGCTTATAGGTCAATCATCAAGCTTCGCAAAATATGAGAATACCGGCAACATTCGTAGGTCATTCAGTTTAATAGCTTTCATGTTCTTTCAACTGTAGTGCAGTCTCTTAGGTGTTCCTAACAAGAGACTGGTTTGTGTATTACCATTATTTTGCACCAATTTATTTACAGATCGTTTGGCATCGGAATCATGTCGAGGGACGAAAACAGTGGGTAAGGAACAACAAAGAAAAAGAAACGGTCCACAGAGTTCACTGCACGCTAGTTCTTTCGGTCTCCACCTCCACATCATCGACTATCAGTCGGCATCCATGATTCCTCCGTGGGTTTGGTACTACCCGGTTGCCCAAACCAAAGTAGATGGTTGCTTATTGGTCAGTTCATGCGCTTTCCGGCCCTCAGTGACTCTCACATCATTCCATTGTCTTGTGGTTTACATCTTTTAGTCAAAGGCTCGAGCTAGGGTTCCGTATTCACCACTGTACTTTGCTCTGGACAACCGGGAATTACCAAGCCCACATAAGAATCATGAGTCATCGGTAATCTGGAGGTGGAGCACGAAAGAACTAGCATGGACGATGCACTCCGAATATTTTTCACTTTTTCTCCGTCCTCCGCCATGATTCCTAAGGCACGTACTTTGCACAAATATACTTTTATATGAAATCGAAAATCGCGGGGCGAATACAGCTACAGCGGGGATTGAACCGGTAAGTTGGACTCTTAGAATTAGGTTAATTCCCGATTGCCTAAATCAGTCGCTGTGTAGTGCGGAGTTGAGAAGAGATGGCGGTCAAATGGATTGGACATTTTTCATCGTAACGGTCAGAGATTCGAATCTCAGCTCAATCAGTCATTTTGTTGGTAGCTAACAACTTTCTATCGCTCTGTTCGGCACCACGCCAGACTCATTTAGACCCGATGCAGTTTTCTACCATTCCGATTCTCAGGATCATCTCTTCTAATTCTCCCTCACCATGCTATTAGCCCTGGTAAAAAAACAATGGGATGCATTTGTACAGGACTAGTGTTTCGTGTGGGCCATAAAACTGATTACCCTTATTAACAGGAGAATTGCTCCGATTCCAAGCTGTGCAAGATATTATAGGTAATATGCTCAGTATCTCACTTCTCTGAAAGGGATTATAGTTGTCTTGATCATGAGTACCTAAGATGCGGCTTACGACCTGCCCGATACAGATATGCTTTTGACAAATTCGTTTGGCTTTATTGCTCTCAATTTCCTAAGTTCACATTTCTTTAAGAAATATGGAACTTAATCTCAGGCGATGTGCTGACACTTCTGCCTCATCTGATATGAGAAAGTCTGCTTCAGGCTCTGTTCAAAGCATTTGGGACATTGGTGCTTATTGGGGGTAGTTATATCAGCTTTTTTAGGATTTCGAGAGCCAAAAGTTTTCCTTTGGTTACTGAAAGATAAGGGTTTAGCCCTGGAAATCCCTTTTGTTTTCGTTCGATATATCATCATTCGGATCACGGTAAAATTCGCAAATCTACTCAGTTTCAGTTAAATGAAAGGTTGTGTACTTTTCGATAGAGGTTGCGTTCGATTCATTTCGAACTAAAGCAACTACATCTTTTTGGCGTCTGCTCACGGCGCATGGCGTCTCCAAACTTGCTGTGGATAAAAGCCTCACAACTGGTGTGCATCCCCAACTATTCCACTAGTAATCGACGTACTTTGTTTATTTAGTAGGCCATGAAGTTTATATCCTCAGGTCATCATTGAAAGCTGTGGGGCACCACGCAATTGCCTCGTCATTGTTAGGAATCATCATTAGCGCCTATACACAATGCGCTATGAAGTGAATACTGGGCCAACAGACGCGTGCAGATTACATTAGACCGGAACGATATATCCTCTATTGTTGTTGTCTACTATACTGTTGTCAGTCAGTCGCCAGTAGTAGTCTGGTGGGTAGTGTTTAACTCAGCTATTCCATCAGCGTTCTCGGTCCTGTCCAAGGGGCGTGGGGTGAATCTTAGCCTAGATGAAACCGTTCAACAGCGTTCCAACAACCCTCAGCGTTAGTGAATCATGTCTTGGTAGTGCAAATGTCCCGAAACGAACGTAACTTATTATTTTACTTGTCTCTCTGTTCTAGCTGTGGACGAATTATTAGATGCTGAACTAGCTCGGGAAGTGGATGAGTTGGTATTGGTATCCTCGGATGAACCTTTGAATGAAGAGTTGGATCGCGAACTTGAAATGGAATTGGCGCAGTTGGAAAAAAAACGCAACCACTCTGTCTGTGATGATGGCGATTCCCATTGAGACTAACGACTATTCTGTTATCTGGTATTTCATCCATTCTATACTCCAGCATATTGCACATACAAAGGTAATTTACAAAAACATCACACGAACTCCTGATCTCTTGTTTTGATCTGTTACTGGTTATATTTTTACACCATTGACTTTTTGTCTTCTCAATGCTACGGTAAATCTGTACTTAAATTCTATCGCGTGGTTTTCATTGAATTGTGGGGTCTGACACTGGATGTTGGTCTCACTTAACACTTCAGTGTGATTTCAGTCTTTACGACCGAGATTAATTTCAAATCACGGATCAGTACCATAAATAGCAAACAAGCACCGGGTTAGGGTTCGCTAGGATGAAGGGTTCTAACACGTACGGCTTTTAATGGAGCTGGAGTTATTGATCGTATTTTACGCCCCAGACTTGGAAAATCTTAATCGTGCGGTCTTAGGGGGTTATGGGTACTTCTATTCCACTGCATTCAAACGTGAAGCGTCGAATACAAGATTAGAACAATTATCTCTTGGAAGTTCATTCCGTGGGGCGATCCGTGTTAGTCGCTGCAATCTGTAGTCGATAAAATGCGGTAGGAAGATAATCTGTCTCTTCTTTTTGGTAATCATATTTAATTGGGTATTGAATAAAGCGAAACTTACAAACTTAAGGTTTCCGAATTTCAACTTCGCATGTCACGAGCCTCTTCAATGATCGAATGCTAAGATTTCACCACCGAAGGACAGTCCGTGTCGGAGCTGTTTTTTTCCGAAGTCCAAACTCTGCTCCTGAAGTATGTTAATCAGGTTGTGGGCACCATGTGTCTCTGTTGTTGGCAGGCGTCTGTACTTGCACTAACCCTTTGTGGTGACCAGTTAAAGGTAGTCAGTAACTTTATGTGCCGCAGGACTCTGATTAGAACTGCTGGAGGTGTTGGGCAATTGATCACGTTACTGACTGCGAAAGCCAGAGCAGCTTTTGCGAGCCAGTGACGCTCGTAGCGCCGCCATAACATCCGGCTTTCTCCGAAGAGGAGGATGTAAAATGTCGCAGTTTGTAGTGTTTTTCTCCTGGAATGAAAGACCTGACCTGTTCGCACTGAACATGCCTTACTGGTTGTGACTCAATTCATGGAGACTGTCGCTGGCTAGAGACGCTAAGAGGTGTAGCTCAGCATCAAAACCAGTGGTGCGAATGCTGTATATTCGTTCGGTGCCTCGCGAAAACATCGTAAACAGAACGGCCAAATTGCGAAATGTGTCGGTTGAAAGCAAAGAAAAACTCGGCTTTTTGTCGTCTAACATTTCCCCCCACGTTTATTCACTTTTCTCTCTGTTTATCGATCTATCTATCTATATAGAACCAACAAGTAGCATATACATATATGATTGTGATGCATTAGAAATTCCCCTAAGTAACTAGGTTGTGGTTCCTAAAGTGCTAGCAGTGGTTAGGAGCTCCACAAAATGCTGCGATTTAATTTCCGGTTGTGAGTAACTGAAGGCGGTTCTGGATCGTGTTGTCAGTATTTGGAAATGGTCGACCTCGGTTGTCATAGTAAATGAATATGAACCTGAAGAATGAGAACCTGGCTGAAAGTACAAATACCATAAAATTAGTACACACGATCTTAGGACTCACGCTAGGTTACAATCGTATTCACTAACAAGCTTATTTGTTCTGCCAAGATATCACAGTTAAATGCACCTCTTTGTTGAAGCCGAATGAAATTCTTTAAAAATCATCGTTAAATAACACAAAATTCATTAAATGAACAGCTTGCCGGGAGAAAGAAATGCAAATATACTTGAACGCAAACCTCAAAATCAAGGTCATTTGAGTGCGGCTCGTTAGAATTTTGTATTACTTTCGTGGTGCTAGAGCTCAGCATACGCGGACGCAAAGTTTTTCATTACCTCACGGTGGAGGACAAGGCGACAATTCTGAGGGCCACAAACTTGGTTTTTATGCAGCAAATCTTGCTGACTGTTTTAACGTAGACAGGAGTACGATTTATCGAATAGTCCTGTAGGAAAACCTTAACGAGAACGTCTTTTGGAGGTTGGAAGCCCATCACCAGGGAACATGAGGCAACTTCATTGGTATTACCCAAGAAAACTTGTCTCATCGGTCCAAAAAGTCTCGCATCCATCAAAACCTATCACTTAAACCAGAATAAACCATGGACAACTTTGTCGTTGGACCTGCATCGAAGGTCCGATGCACAAATCGGTCCCTGTGGTAATGAACACGTTCCCGGAATTCCGTGAACACGCCCTCTGAAAAAGAAGTAATTTTCTAGTCCAATACTTTATGTCATGTTTCACGAGAGGTTAGTAGATATATTAATTCAAGAGCGTTTGAATTTAACAGTATTTCCTTTAAGATTGATGAAAGACTCCAAAGTCCATTTTATTCAGCTACTCTCCTATAGTCCAGATCTTAACGTTGTTGAGATCCTATTTTCCGTTTTGAAAAAAAATGTCGACCGGCTTCCTCAGCATTAGTCACCGAAAACTAAAATGCAACAAGCGATGGAGCACAAAATCGAATGTGACCTCATAGCGAAATTGGTGGGCTCCATGCTAAAAAGACTGGGGAAATTGCTCATGAACAAAGGAAGAACTATTGATTATTAGTGTGAGCGATCATCACAACTCCAAAATTATTCGTGGTTTCGCTGTGAATGAATTATAGCTTTTTAAACTTAAACGATGGAAGTCGACTAGTTGTTGTAAAACCGTGATCCCTGGTGCTTTTCCTTCATATTTGCTAACCTTGTGCGCTTTGATCACAATGGATTTCGTTTCAAAGCTTCGCTATCAGTTACCGATTCCCGGAAATTTAAATGTCAGCGACTCCATCGATATGACGCAGTAAAGGCGAAAAGTGTCAAACAGGGGCTTGTTGCATGAGTTTCGACAAGACCTATATACACTATATATATATATGCCCGCTGTTGACCACACGAAAATATTTTACGACCAGTCGGAACTACATAGACGCACTAACAAACATTGGCAATATCTTGACTTTTGTTCTTCGTGTCTGCAAACAAGTAATTTATCGCTTACCGGACAAGCGCATAAACCGTCTGGGTTTTGCTAGTGTCCCAGTTTTTGGACATCTAGGGTTAAACCGCGCCCCACACCAAGGTACCGAGACGAAAGCGATGGACCAGACTGGGATTGAACATTATCTTGAACAGAACTGTCGCACTTAAGCCTGGTAAATGGACAAATCGAGTCCTAAACCCGAAAATCATGCATTACGAATCGCATCTTTCAATGATTCCTATGGTGGAAGGCGGGACAGAAAATTGCTGCAGACTGAAGAACTCATTCGTTCTTAATTCTGCAACAAAAAATTGTGCCACGGTGATAGTTTTCCCTGAAAAGCGGACAGTGTCTTTTACCAAGCCCAAGTTCACTAGATAGTCGAGGGTACCGAGGATTCAAACGGAGTAGAATGTATACCTGGTTTATGCTTTCATCCGCGGAAGCCTTATGAAGTATAACAAGCGTCTGGTGCTTTCGTGGGGGATTTCCGCCCGTCCCGTTTTGCCGTAAACTAAATGGAGACATACCAGGGAAACAGATTGATTTTCTTGATTTGATCAGTCCCCTTTAGTCTATAGTGCGATTCACTGTCACGTTTGGATATTTCACTCCGGTGTACAACTGTCCGGATAGCGTAAAAACCATAGTTCAGTGGCAACGCGATAAATCTAATCTGAACTATGCAGATGGCCTGGGTTCTATTTGCTCGCCACTGGGGGATTCTCACTATATAATGCGTGTTTTCTTTATTTTTGGTTTTACGATTACTAATTTTGTAGTGACGCTTGCAAATCGTTTGCGTTTCGTCGCGTATGGTTTGATTTGTTGAATCTGCAGTTAATAAATGGTACGAGGCAACAGCTCAAATCAAGTGAGTGAAACACGAGAGTAATGACTGGGCAAGCTAGACCATCGACTTACGAGCACAACGGCATTGCTTAATTCTAAGTTGTTGGAACAATTATCCGTGCCTGTTAGTCAACTCGCATCGCCGACCTGTTCGGAGTAGAATTCACTCACAACTTCCGATTTGACTGATGCCCAATTGAACTACCTGGTCACTGGCACGTTGTGACTTGACTTATCTGGTTCCTGTCTTATCGAAATCGGGCAACTTGAGTAAAAATTCACTTTTGAAACAGTCAAAAGCACCTCACGAACCACTTAACGGTCTGAAAAAAGCAAACGGAAGATTCAGTTGTGTACGTTTGCCGGAAGTCAGAAGCTGACCATTGCACATTCCTAGAACCATCCGTATTCGAAAGTCGAACAGTGAGTGGACCGATGAGCAGATTATTTGTTCCAGTCTTCTACGTATCCCTTCTAGCACGTTAGAGCTGGTTGACTTTTGGGAAGTCGCAATTAATTATTTGGAGGGAAAACCCAATATCGATCGAAATCCGTGTAAATGGGCAATTATAACGAGCGGTTCGCTACATTTATGTCTTCGAAAATCAACTGCATGAGTATGCGAACTCAGACTGGCCACAATAGTATCTTAAAATCTCTCAATAAATCGAAATGTTAATACTGACACAACAATTATGTTTGCTCCAGTACGGGTGCGGGCCTATCAGTCACATTGATTTAAGTGAGACCGTCGTGCCAGAACAAACTACAACGCGCAGAAGTACAGAGGTGGTCAGTCAGAAGTACCGTAAGCGCGTATATGATTAGCGGCTAAAACCAAGTGGCCGGTCGTGTGATTCAGGGAGAATGTTATCTTAAGCATAGGTACCTTACTTGTCTTTTGGGAAATTTTGACACTTCACCAACGTAAGGATTTGTATTAGGGAGGTGCGCCACATCCTCTGCGATAAGCAACCTAAACATTTGGCACCGATGCTGAACAAAACCTGATCCCAGTAACAACACTACTATCGGTTTTACGGCCATTAGGCTTGTGCTCGTAAGCACTGTCTTTCGTTGGCACCTCGCAGCATCAAATAACGTTGAAAGTAAAATCATAACACCGTAAACTAGAATAGCTGAAGAAAACCTATGAATACCGCCTATCGCCCAAAGTCTCCAGTTATCACTTTCAAGTGTCTTCTGGACCCCAACCCGGACAGATCATTTGTTAGACTCTGTTTCTCGCCGTGGGATGGCTACCCTGAATCATTTTTCGAACGACCATCGTTCTGGTGCATAGCAAATAACAAAGCATTCGACATGCGGGCATGTGCAACACGTTCCAACCGCCTCAACCTGTTGATTTTCATTTTTTGTTCAGCTGTGCGACCTAATATCCCACAATTAACGTCAATCTAACTGAAAAATTTCCCAAGACGTACTGACCATAGACTTTTTATCCATAATCGCAGGTCGTACCGACGTCACAAATTTCTGAGATTGACAAATGTCAACCGAGCTTTTCGTATACGTGAGGGCCCTTTCTACGACAACCTGGTGATGCGACTGTCCAAATAACAATTTATCTACTAACGATGACAGCTGGAATAATGAAGAAAAGTGTATGACATAAAAATCAAGCAAGCCGCTCAGAATTTGAAAATAGTTGCACAAATCCCGTGCGACGCACGGCCAACCGGGTTTGTGTCGGTGACTACTTAGTTGGAGCGGAACACGTCCACCTCTACGCACGTGGATTAATGGGATCGAGTTTTGGAAAGAACCGCACCAGCGGTAGCTCAGTGCAATATTGCACCTGGATCGATGATGTTCGAGAGAAATGGGTGGCAAACACCAAAAGGTCTAACGTTTGACCGAATAGTTCATAGAACATTTTGGCAGGCAGCGTGCTAATATATTTACGCCAACATCAGCAGCTGTGAATCCTCAAGAGGTGTCGCTTGACCCCTCCAAAGAAATGGAAAGTAGGACTGAGCATTCGAACACTGAGACGAGAAAACCCGGCCGGTTCCGATTGACTCCCCACAGTTCTTTTCGCACTGGATAAAGGTGCATTGATAAAATCTCTTATGATCTTATCAAGTGACATTTCAAAAGAGAAGCCTATTTCGCCGTCATGGGGAAAGTCATTGGCAGAACCGTCCTCAACAAGCAAGTGTGTAATAATTATAGAAATATTCGTGAGATCAGTTTAATTCCAACAGTTATCGAGGTTTTAGCTTTGTTAATGCTTCGCCATCTGATATCGATTCGCGATAGTAACGTCCGCGTACAGCAAGCCGAATTACGCTCGGTTTAAGTTTGGATTGACCAGATGTTTTTCTTTCTCCAAATAACAAACGATATACATCCGCACACCATCGCTCGTGCTGCTGCACAATGATGATGAGCGCAACCCATCGCCGCTCTAAGGAACTGATGTCCCACAAAGCTATATCTTCATGAGTTTCTCCTGCTTTATGATGTCCCTTTTTGTCAGCAAAATCTGGTTTCTTCATGCTAGTATTTTCTGAGTCCAATGATAACAAAGCGCTGTTCTGTTGATAAATTCACTTTTAATTGGTGACATTTCCACGGGTCAAAACAAGCCAATTGTTACAAACACGAAAATCACCCCGATCTTTCGAAAAGCCGGGTATTTTGTTTGGCTCCGCTATTGGACCTGAAAAGTTGAGGCGGAAAAAATATTTCATTCGAATTCTCGAAACTAACAATCCGCGCACCGTAGTGACGGGAAAATTAAACTTATTCCGTTCTTCGAGAATCGTGAACATGCAATTACCATGAACGCTTACTACTTGCTCCCAAAATACATTTAAATCTGAAACAAAAATTTCCCCTTCATCACACTGAACATTTGGTGTGCTCAAAAGAGATGTGAATGTACCACAGTGACTTCACAATTTACAAGGAATCAGTCTCGATTTAAATTCATGCGCTTAGCTCTCCGAGGCGAGCAATGACTGGAAGATAGGTCACGGCAGCCAGTCAATGGCGTGGCAAAATGTATGCAAGCTGTAACCAATGGACTGGCCCGTGTAATTTTACTCAGACTACCGGGTTGGGGTCCGTGAGATCCCCGAACCGAAGGTCGGATACAGTTAATTTATATGACTCAGTGATGCAGACAGTAGGGCTCTTGGATTCGAAATTCTTCCTCCTCTGTATGGTTATACAACTGACCATTTTGTAGTCAATCTCTTGTTATTCATTCTCATTTTCCCTTTTGATTAGATAGTTGTGTGGGGTAGAAACCAAGATCAAAACAAGTTTGTCCAACGTTAACGGTCGTAAAATCAAAGAACTAAAAATACCGAGTATTGTTCAACCTACTGGCGATCCCGATGAATAACCGGCGGTATAATAGCGGAGAAAGGACGAGCAAACGTATATCTGATGTATTCTATAGAATTTTTGCCCTATTTTAATGGTTCTCTTGTTGTTTTCTTCCTTATCCATGCTTCAGAATTAATAAAGCTGCTGCGGTCGTGTTGAAATAGGGCGACTATCTGAAAGCTGGTGTTGTCTCGGTTTGCTAGAGAAGGAATTAGTTTGGTAATTATTGTATTCAAATTGCTCGCATGCATTATGTTCAACCAACTATACAGTGCTCACGAAGGACGTATACGTAAGGATCGGGACAGGTCCGACTCGACCAGCGCTGTGTAGAAGACGTCCGGAATGCAACCCGAATAGGTCTTCTATCGGAATCCGATACCGCGGTTGACAAAGCCCCTCAGTTTACATAATAAAGAGCCAGACCAACAACTGGATGCGAGCAGTGTATTGCACAAACCGTGGTGTCAACGTGATAACGATACGATAATACGCGAGATACCAAACCACAGCAGATGCCGAGTGGTCGGAGCGAGTTGAAAGCTATGACTCTCGAAAGATGCAGCACGAGTGGAAACGTACACACCTCGTGTGCAACAAAACAAACAAAAGCGAGCAAATGTCTCAAAAATGATATCAAGCATCGAAGCAGATATTAGACAAAACGATGTTGGAAAATAGTCGATGTTCTCTGAAAAATCGATGCTACAACAGCTGCATCCATCATCCGCTGAATGCTCAAGACTAGGTTTTTCATCTGAAAGAGGCACTGGACTCAGCTGCCGTTCTGTTCGATAGCTCTGCTTCTCGCCGAACTATGCGTCAGAGAAAAGCATCCATTAAGTTACACGCGAAGCGCTCGAACCTAATCCGCGCTAGTCAGGATCTCCCACCCGAAGTCACCACTGGTATTGATGTTCTTCAGTATCCCCTTCTTTAACCTTTGCAAATGGAATGACTACTGAGAAAGCTCTATTCTTATGTGGGAATAGTGTCATTGTTATTTGGTCGGATAGGAAAGTGTCTGAATTAGATGTGGACGACGCTGCGCTTCTGAGTGAAGGCCCAAATAGGTTGCAACTACTTCTGAGTCTTCTTGATAAACAGTTTTGTTTTAATTGCGCCTTACACCTTCGAACTGTCGGCTGAAGTAAATGGAATAGAGGCACGGGGTTTGATCGAAACATGTCAAGGGTAGTCTCATCAAGTGCGACAGACTAGACGAGGATGCGAAGGCAAAGTTGTCACCTTGTAGTAGTCTATTGTTCCGTGTGGCTGCGCATTCTAACGAGCAGCAGATCTGTCCCATTCGTTGTGCGACTTCGGGTCTAGAGTCTTGTGCCCGAACTTATTGTGTCCAACGTCTGTGTGTGTGTATTCGTGTCCTACTAGACCACAGGCTCCTGTGATATCGCGCGTCGCGAGTACCTGTGTCTTGTGCTTCAGTGTGTGCATAGACCAACCAAACTCGGCAACATAACAATAACAACCACTTCCAGATCTAATCAGCAAATCTGCGGACGCATTGATGAGATGAGAATGAGCTAGGCAGAACGGAGCTGTCTAATCACAGGATCGACACCGGGGATATCGATCCCATTCGTGTGCCACACAGAAGGATACCATAACACCCCCAAGCAGAGGTCCGTTCAATAAGAGATGCTCGATATCAAGATTCATTCAAAATACCACATGGTATCTTTTCAAAAAACTAATTCCTGGTTGGGGACGTCGAAGAACATCGTGATTCTTTGTCCGGTCGTGGTCACCACCTCCAATTAGCAATTAAAAGCAGGATAAGCCCCAATGACCGCTTACCTTCTTCACAGAGTTCCAGGATGCAATATAACGAATTATTACGCCGGTGGGAATGGGAGCGGACCGACAGGAATGTCAAGTCTAGTATCGCTAGGATTCGATGGAGTGACCGTGTGAGTGATGGGCACGCTAGGAATCCAGTATTAGGTATTACTTCCGGCAACAGTATCTCAGCGCATGCAGCTTAGTACAGTTCGCTGAAATGAGAAATGGTATAGCGAGATTGGATAAAGTACGTGTCTCACTTCTTCGTGGTTGGAATATGAAAGACCCGTCAACCAGCTGACTGGAGACACTGAAGGATATGGCAGTGAACCGTGAACAGTGTCGATCGTGTTGTCATTTCCTATCGAATCAGAATGATTGAAAGAAAAGGTGTGTTTGTACAGTTAGACTGTGTTTCGTGTGTTGGCTGCAGCAGTATCTTATATTTTCCCGCCTGTGTAGGTCCACTCGCTGTTCCCGTTGGATATTCGCTCATTTTATATAAACGTGCAACTCTGGGGAAAGGCAGCGGTCAGTGAGGCTTGCCTAGCTGTTCAACGCTGAACGGTGATAATGATGACCGAGTTAGCTCCTCTTATACATCACCCCTTCTGTCTTCCCCTCAAACGTTCAACCTTTCCTACCTCTTGGAAGCACGCCACGATTTTCTTTATTCCTAAACGCGGCAGTCCTACTGACCCTAACAACTATCGTCGGGTTTTCCTCATTCCTGCTATTTCGAAAGTATTTGAAATCGTCATCTCCGACTGACTTCCTTCGTTTCTTGAACACAATATGGTTTTCGATCTCACCGTTCAACGGGCAATCTACTGGCTCTCGTCTCACTCTTCATCAGCTCTACTAGACAACCAAGGAGACATTTCTAAAGCTTTCGACCGAGTTTGGCATAAAGGTCTTCTGGTCGGACTGCTTACTTTCGGAGTCTCCCCGGTTCTCGTATCGTGGAAATCAAGTTCACTCAGTAAGCGAACTATCTTAGTCCTAGTTGGTGGGGTCCTATCCCAGCCATTTCTTGTAAATACTGGCGTCCCCCAAGATTCAGTACATGTGCTTACCCTCTCTTATTCATTAATGATCTGTCCCCTATATCCAAAGCCGATGACCCCACTCTTCATTGGTCTCTTTTTTTACCGCACTCCTGGCCATGAAAACACCCAATATTGATCGGGACCATTTTGTCGCCAATGTACCTCTAAGCTCCGATCTTGAACACGTCTCTTCCTGAGGCTCCAACAACCATGTTACATTCAGTGCCTCCTAAACCCCAGTTCTTGCGTCTTCCTTAAAACAGCGCTCCTTCTTCTTAAATCTGTTCTTTCATTCAGCTATTTTGAGTCTTACAGACTCTTTCTTTTCTTGACTTATCTATTGGTTCTTCATTATAGAGATCTTCCTTCATACCTGAGCTTGCGCCAGTTTTTTTCACTCTAGCTGACCTTTACTAGATTCGCTTGACTTTGAGAGATGAACCCTGATACTAAAACGATCACGAACAACGTACAAAAGCGGGCAACACTGAGCGCATTTGCGTCTGCGAAGTGAGGGCTTGCTGGGAGTCCAGAATTTATGACATCATCCAAAGGGTATATGAGTTGAGCGATTGGTCACCAGTCCGTGTTGGTTTATGGAGCCCATGGTTCGTCCTGTTATCTTCCTGGTTTAACTTAGTTTGAATAACAGTTCCGGTTGGGGACCGCTAAGGACTCAACCAGTCAGTATTGGAAACATGAACAAATCACGAACTAATCGCCTCAAATTTACATTTATGAATTGTTCGACCAATCCTTATACTCTTTATCCCATAGATTCACTGCCTGTTCACGTCGCATATTCATTTTTTTCTATATGATCGTGCAGCTCCGGAGAAAGGAATATTTTCCCGGGGCTTGTTCTGGCCGTTTAATGCTGAACGATGATGGTAAACTTCTCGTGAAAATCGGAGCGACCGGCTTCGGAAATCGCAGTTTGTTATTCTCTTCATACCTTTTTGCGACTAACAACGGGAGTTGGGATAATCGCGGCTGTTAAAAGCAGTTATTCACAATGACAGTAACCAGAGTATCGGAGCAGCTTCCGGCAGATAAGCTATCACCGAGCATGGATGGTAGGGAGTCTCCAATGAATTTAATAGAGAAACTGTGAGCGCTTGTTGCGAAACAGTGCGCTCAAGAAGCATCTCATTAAATTGCTCTACCGATATCATTCAGGATGAATAATAGCTCAAGGCAAGCTTCTCCTCCGTTAGTTTTCTCTATTCGAGTTCCACAAATTTCTAAAAAAATTGAGCGATGGCACCTTGGAGTTCGGGACCGAACTCTTACCAGGATATAAATTTACTCATGGGATACGTTGAGGGCGTCATCCCATCCGCCTATTATTTCAAAAGAGCGAAACCACTCCTGGACTGAGGCAACTGTTTACGGAAAGTCTTAAACACCAAAAACATCAAGTCTATGGGCATGCTCAACTCGAACAGCAAGATACTGCAGACTAGTTTTTTGAACTAGGGGGTCCTATTACTGGAAACGGCAGCGCGGGAGATGGGATAGCCATTTGTACTTCACTGGTAAGACTAACGTTTTCAAACCTCAAAGATCCGTTGCTGGCACGTCTGTCTTCTCCAGAAAGCTCGATGTTCATTGCGGAAAACGTAAGCCTAGCCATTCCCAAAAAACTCAAAGAGCAGTGGACGCCTGTAAAGCCGACTGATTTATCTAGTTTGGTCACCTGTGACGCGATATCTTGATTTGCAAAACCATGAGTTTTTTTATGTCTACACACCGACGTCCATCAGACTGCTTAGGAAGATACAGAGCATACCAAAATTTACCACGCAGAATCTGATGTCCGCTTAGCTTATTAATGCACTAAGTGTGTCTCATTCTAATCGAACTACTGGCACAAAAACACCAGTCGTGACAAAATGATTGAGAAACCCGCATTGAGGAAGGCTGCCCAAGGTAGTGGGAACGTCTGCTGGTTACGCTTGCCACCAACAACACTGTCGTTGCCTTTCAAACAATCCTACTAGCCTAGTTTGGAGAAATAAAGTCCACACATGGTACAGCTAAGATCATTGAGAGAACACAAGTTGCGCTTCAACTCCCTTGGCCCACCTCCCGTCCCAATACAAAGCCTAGAGAACAAAACAATTAACACCCCAAATCCCTTCCCCACCCATATTTGTATATGACTAATCCAATCCTTCCTATAGTGAAAATATTTTGTCAAGATATATATATATATAGTGATGTAATGGCATGCGTACGAATCACTGGAAATGAGCTTGTTCGCCAACTTGTTTTCTCAACAGCTAGGATCGTCTGGTAGCATCTCTACAACCCACATTATACAACCAATCGCTGTGCTGCAATATTAATGACCTGTTTATAGACCTAGAAATGCAAAC
>LUCM01004334.1:0-20419 GCA_008360955.1 Fasciolopsis buskii | reverse complement strand
GCCGATGTACATTGTCCCAAATCCCTTCCCCACCCATATTTGTATATGACTAATCCAATCCTTCCTATAGTGAAAATATTTTGTCAAGATATATATATATATAGTGATGTAATGGCATGCGTACGAATCACTGGAAACGAGCTTGTTCGCCAACTTGTTTTCTCAACAGCTAGGATCGTCTGGTAGCATCTCTACAACCCACATTATACAACCAATCGCTGTGCTGCAATATTAATGACCTGTTTATAGACCTAGAAATGCAAACTCACATGCCAATACAAGAAAATCAGAGTTAGACCTGCATATCGTCCATTTCTGGTTGGTTACCATTTGCAGATTACCCACAGATATCCTTATCAATAAAATGAGTCAAGGTCGTCTGTGTAAGCAAACGCTTGAAAAATCCACTAAGCTAGGACTGAATTCAGTCATCAGCAGTCTCTACCATACTGTGCAATTGGTAGTTTTATTTAAAACTGCCCTGTTACCTACATCATCCAGAAAAGAAACACTTTAAATGCTAAGTTTAACTGATCATAAGCATTCAAGTTCGAACGCTCAACCATCTGAAAAAGCGGGAGCCACTTCGCTAAATGGTCGGTATGGCTCCAGACAGCGAAAGGTCACTATGACCACATCGACAGATGGGAAAACAGCCAAAGCACCCGAAGACAAATGTCTCGGACCAAACACGACCAAAAAACGAGAGAAGCTTCCTAAGAATCCTACTAGATCAACAACACAGGACTACTGATATACCTAGAGGTGTTGTCTCTTATGCGCATTTCTCAAACTGAAAAAAATTGCAAGCTGATAATCCACCCCACGTTTCAGGGACTCGTGAAGATCTGTCACAAGGCCATTGATCCATATGCATATTTGTGCAGCGCACGAGTATGCACTCGTGCCAATATTCAGGTTGTTGGAGCTAATACGAAACAATCGCGGATTGTCGCATGCATTTAGCAAAGTTAGTGATTCCGTCAAGCATTTGAAGCGTTAAAATTTAAGGGGTGAAAACAGCTATTCCGTATCAATTACTAGGAAATTGAGAAGCCATAACACTTGCAATAACAAACAAATCTTGATTGTACTAAGAGATGGAACTGAGGTAAGATTACACGACAGAAGGATCTCGGATCGGAAGGGGGATGGTAGCCACAATGAATGAGCAATGATGCACAAACCGTCGGCTAGTACCACGGAAAGGAACCAAGATGACTGAGTAGGTTCCTCACCGCAGATTGACAGCCATAACTGAAAACTCACGGACAGTCAGAACAACCATGATCGTTAAAGTCTGGGATAGCAAAAAGCAAATTCAGGAGCAATTTTTCTGACAATCTGAGCATCCATCACAATCCGGATTAAAATAGCAATTATTATAAGAGAAAAAGAAGATGGAATTGATGTCACGGACGGTGGTGTTTGACTAGCCACTTGTTCATTGACCGCGATGAACTTGTCTTACGCAAAAACAAACTACGGGCACTTGAGTACTATCATAAAAATAGAGCTAGCATAACAATGTATAGAAATTTTGGATAACGCAGTCTTAAACGAGAACGGGAAGCGCATCACAATTGTGTTTAAACCAGAAATGATGACAGTGGCTGCGAAAATATTACGAACGAAATATGCCAATAGAATAAGCTCTAGGGCGTTAACAGATGCCGACCAATTCGTAGTAGATGTGGTCTGATGCACAGGAACAAAAAACAAATATTCCTAAACGAGGAACAAGCATTTAAGAGGTACACATATTCAATATCGGCAACAAAGAATCATAGTCATGGCGGTTCGAGGCACAAGTGAAGACACCGGAGAGGGACAAGTTTTCTTGATTTGTATGAGATGAGCCAAGGGACATAAGACATTTCGGACGGGGTACAAACCTGAGGGAAATGCACAAAGCTATGCGCTCGCATGAACCCAATAGACGTGGAAAATTGTAAAAAAACTGGTGTCACAGATGAGTAAGTTTGAAACACAGCCAAGAAGGCGTCACGGAGGCCAAATGCTACTGACCGAATATCGGTCTAATGAGTAAGAATATTCAACAGAGAGGAAATATGCCACAGAAAGTTCTGAAGGAACCAAAAACTGATTGCGGGAAGGAAGTTTCTGACGACATACAACTCTTGGGAAGCACAAGCGAGATTAATTGAAGACTATTGAAAATGGTATTCCATATTCGATAAAAAAGCACCAATGGCTCGCAAATAATATCATCTATGAGCCGGTTATCAGCAGAGAATGCATCCCCCGTCAGCAGATTGCTGAGGTGAAAGCCAAACAGCGCCAAGGGTCCGACAAAACATCGTGAAAAACAGATGGGTACACAGCTGGTATTTCACCATGATGACGGACTTTGTGGTGACTGAGGCTAACCGGGGCGATAAAAATTAAACCCTCCATATGGACCGTCCGGGACTGGGTGCGTAGAAAGGTACAATGCCAACTGGCAGCAAACAAGCAAAGAAACAAACAAACAGACAACGTACAAATCCCGAAACCCGACGGTCCAGCAGTCGTGCACTATCCGTTTGGTGTCACATGGTCTGATTCGACGAGAAGGTAGTCTGACTTTGACTGCTCCATGGAGACACCTAGACAGACAGAAAACGAATCGGGAGAAAGTAATCAGAAACGACTACTGACAAGTGCTACGCCATCCATCCCGGTTTAGAAATCATATTTAAGGATTCAATTTATATCTACTTTGTTTTATTCACTCTAGTTTATAGCACAATTTGGATAAAGCCAACGTAATGGGAACAAAGCGCTACTGACAATGAAAATAGGATAGTGAGAACCACTGCGAATAACATCATCATCATCGCCCAGCGTTAAACAGCAAGGCAAGCCTCACTGACCGCTGCTTTTCCCCAGAGTTACACGTTTATATAAAAAGAGTGAATATCCAACGGGAACAGGGAGTGGACCTACACAGGTGGGAAAAGATAAGACGCTGTTGCGAATAACCCTAACAGACTATCTTTTTCAGCGATGACAGTAATAATGTAGTATGGAAGTCAACGAGACTACGTTGGTTAATGCAAGAGTGATATATATATATATGTTGGAAAAGGAAAACAATGTGCAAGAAAACAGGATCAGATTAATGCACGGTCATCCGCGCGGGTTAACCCTTCCACGCTCCCCCAAGTCATAACTGGTCCCTGAAAGCTATCCGATGCAAGGGAAAACCAATGATGCTCTGTCAGACTTGCGAAATTGGCTTCCGGTTCTCAAGATCATTATTCTTGCACAAACGTGCTTCGGTCGTTGCTACCTCAGAGGATGGAGAAGGGAAAAAGGACCAGAAATGGTGAAAAATCCACTGGGAAGCGGTCAGTTAAGGAACTAAATCGAAGAAATTTTGGATGCAAAAACATCACTGACCGTGAAAACGAGCCATGCCACCTACTGTCTCCATCCACCACTTTGGAGCGATCCCGTGGATCATCACCCGGTAGTTCCACTGAACATACATAAGCAGCGCACCGGGTAACGTTCCCATATCTGTCAATTTCGGTTTGGAAAACGGGAAAGTACCAAGCCCACAGAGAAACCATAGATACCAATGGGTGACGGGTGACGTGGTGATGAGGAATTACTTTCCATGTGTGAACTCTGTGCAGTTTCTTCTTCCCTTTTCTCGCTCATTGCTTTCGTCCTTCGCCATGATTCCGAGAGCACATGCTCTGCGTTCAGATTTGTGCAAATCTATGATATACTGCTGGGGAGTCCAGCCGCTAAACAGGAGGACGACTAAGGTTTATAACCAAATCCCTTGATTCTAACAATAACCTGTCCGCAAGGAAGCGGGGAGTGGCTGAGGGGAAACCCATCCATCTAGACCAATTATCCTTCCACTCGTTTTTCTGAGTGAGTTGCCAGGTCAGATCAATCTTAAATCGAGATGACCAGGAGATTAGTTAGTTAGACTTCTAACATGAACGGTATGGCCCATGTCCTGGTGCCTGTTTTAGATTCCATTCACATCACAGGAAACTACAATCAAGTGCACTGAATGTTCATGGAAAAGTCGAAAAAAAGCGGCCCGCTGTCGGCTACAAGCGCAACAAAGTCGCGAGAAAAAAATAATTGAAGGACGTTCAAGACGGTATAAGAAGCCACTTGGAATAAACTTGGGAAGATTTCGAAAAAAAGAAAGAGACTGGGTTTCTGCAACTACTCTTCAGCCGACAGCCAAGGCAAAAGAAGCCCATTTCTCAGGAAGCTTGGAACACCGCAGGCTACAACGTGCGACCACACGTTCAGCTAAGGTAGATCGCAAGACGTACTGGAAGGGAATGACTGAGAGAATGGTGGTCGCATAGAGAATTGATGACTTCGGCAGGCTTTTTCGGCGCAACCGCTATGCTTTGAATGGGCGCTACAAAGCTGAATAGGATGTATGGGCCTCTGAGAGAAGCACCTCTGAGTTGGTAGACTGTCGTACCCTTTGGGATATCCTCTACCTTTGATCTCTTTCAGTCACCCAACTTTCATCCGCGGCTCCGCGAAGCTGAGGCATGCATTTGCGGCTACACCCCGGCAAACCGTTCGACAAGCGGGCTAAATCAAGTTGAGGATAACCAAGATTAAAAACCCTGATGAGACGGCGTCCAGCAAGAGACGAATACTTTCGAACGGTCGGATGAGATCTGTTGGATCCAACGGTTACCCAGAAAATTCGCGGTGAACAAGGTTGCATAGACCCTTGGGTTGCAGTTAGTTCTGAATGGCGAATAAGCTCCTAATGAGCAACAGGGAACCGTGGACAAAGATCACGTCGAATGCGTTGGACGTCTCGGATTGGTAGATGGCCACAAAAAGACGTATGAACGGCTTGACCGGCTCCCAAAATTTGAACGCAGTTTTGCCTGACAAAAGCCAGGTGGCGATGGGGACGTCACTTTTGCACACCATTCTTAACCACCTTGATTGATAAATTCTATGGTTTGCTCCCGTCATGCTACGACACCGTACCCTGTGTCGCCCTAATGGCCGGAATGACTAGGACAAAAATTGTGAATGTAAACCTAGACACGAGATCTCGAAAGTGTATATCCTGTTGAAACGCGAGAACTCTCCCGGATACGAGTAGCCAGTAAACTTTCATATGTACGTTCTACGATTGCAAGATTGATATTGCATGTGCATCCGAAGTAAGCCTAGCAGACTGTGGCAGCCGCTGTGTTCAAGTCTATCAGACGGACGCATCTCAGTGGATGATATAGCATATTGGTTAAGACACAATTCACGACTTCATGGTTCGCGGCGCACAGCGACATGGCGCCCTAACTCGACAGGTACTTTGGGTCAGATTGACCATATCGCCGCTAGCTACCGTTGGCGCGGTTCTGTATACGTACGTCGAATCGGACCATGCGTTAGTTTTAATGCGATTTCTGCTGCAGCTGAATGGCCCTCGACGCAGGCCACAAACCCGACTGGCTGTCGAACGTTTGTCTGATTCGGCTTTTCGCAACAGCTACGAACAGAAACTATCCGAGGGACTAAGAACTGCGACCAATGGCAATGTAGACGATCAGTGGGATCAAATTAAGCAGGCTATGCATCTGGCAGCAGATTTCGCCTGCGGTCCTAGATCTAGCATTCATCAAAAACACTGGACCTCGCAAGTGTCGCTAAGTATAATGGAGCAAAAACGCCAGCTGCCTAACTGCAAAGAAGTGAAAAAGACGCGGTCGTAGTTGCAGAGACAGTTAACGGCAAGCCTTGGAATGACCGCGAAAACTGGTGGGTTAAGGTAGCCGAAGAGATGGAAGTGGCGTCCACTTCAGGTAACAGTCGAAGACTGTTTAAGCTTATACGCGACAGCGGTGGGCGGCGAACTTCGGTTAGTGAAGTCGTGTGCGATAAAAATGGAGAGCTCATCCATGGTAGACAGGGAAGACTGGACCGTTAAGCAGAGCATTTCAAGAATCAGTTTCGCTGGCTATGCGCTATCGTATCTAGTCCAACGTCTGGAGCCGTGAATCTTTGTGAGGTGTCAATTGGTCCCCCAACGGATTTGGAAGTGCAGTCAAATACTCGACTTCTGAGGAGGGGAAAAGCAGCCGGTCCCGATCACCTCTCCCAGTTCTTTTCAAACTGGGTGGAGAAGCTCTGATGAAATCTATTACCTCCTTGCTTCGTGATATTTGGAACGAGTAGCGTATCCCGCTGTCGTGGGGTGAGTCACTGATTATACCCATCTTCAAGAAAGGTACACGGAGTGAATGCAGCAATCATCATGGGATTAGTTTAATTCCGATAGTTACTAAGGTGTTAGCTTCGATAATGCTGCGCCGTTTGACACCGATTCGCGAGAGTAATATCCGCGAACAACAGGCCGGATTTCGGCCAGGTCGAGGTTGCATCGACCAAATATTCACTCTTCGACAGATACTCGAAACGCGCCACACGCACCGCCGCCCTACGATCGTAGTCTTCATCGGCTTGAAAGGTGCTTTCGACTCGGTGGATCGACCAGCACTACTCAGTGCTCTTCAACGGAAGGGTATGCCAACGAAGTTCGTAAACCTGTTGCGAGTACTGTGCTCGCATACCTAAGGTCGCGTTAGGGTATACGGTGAACTGTCACGTTCATTCGAAACAACTAGTGGCGTTCGACAATGGTGCCCCATCTCTTCATTCTTGTTCAACTTCGTCATGGACGAGGTGATGGAAGATGCTTTAGGAGGTCTCCGGGATGTAGGAGTCGAACTGGAAAGTGGAGGAAAGCTATGCGACCTAGATTACGCAGACGACGTCGTGTGCCTGTTCAAGTCTGCGGACCATGCACAACGGACACTAGATAGACTGTCGAGATCGGTTGCTCGCTTTGGCATGTGCTTTGCACCTTCAAAGTGCAAAGTACTGTTACAGGACTGGACGACAGCAGCGCCGAACTTGATACTGGATGGAGAGGAAATAACGACTGTGGACCGTTTCACCTACCTTGATAACTGCGTGTCCAACGATGGTAGCTCGGGAGTGGAGGTAAACACGCGTATATCCAAGGCTCGGGCAGCTTACGCTGGATTGAAGCACTTGTAGCATCGGCCTGATACTTCACTGAAGTTGAAAGGTCGTGTGTGCTGTGCTGCGGTGCGTTCAGTTCTGTTGTACGGTTGCGAGACGTGAAGTATGCGTGTAGGCGATATTCGTCGGTTGTAGGTTTTCGACCACCGATGTCTACGTACTATGGCTAGGATTGGATGGAGTGACCGGGTGAGTAATATTGAGGTTAGGAATCTGGTAATGGGTGCCACTTCTGAGAACAGCTTGTTTCAGCGTATCAAACTTAGTAGACTACGCTGGTTGGGTCACGTGTTGCGTATGACGAACACTCGCCTACCATATCGTGCCCTATTTTCTGTTGCTCCTAAGGAATGGAAGAAGCCATGTGGAGGCCAACAGATGACGTGGCAACGTGGGATGAGGAAATGTACAGCGAAGTTAGGTAAAGTAGGTGTCTCACGCCTTCGTGGTTGGGGTCCGAAAGACTTGTCGACTTGCTGGCTGGAGACACTGAAGGATATGGCAGTGAACCGTGAACAGTGTCGATCGTGTTGTCATTTCCTATCGAATCAGAATGATTGAAAGAAAAGGTGTGTTTGTACAGTTAGACTGTGTTTCATGTGTTGGCTGCAGCAGCATCTTATATTTTCCCGCCTGTGTAGGTCGACTCCCTGTTCCCTTGGATATTCACTCTTTTTATATAAGCGTGCAACTCTGGGGAAAGGCAGCGGTCAGTGAGGCTTGCCTTGCTGTTTAACGCTGAACGATGATGGTATTGCGGTCGCAAACAACAGTTAAGCTCGCAGTGCTCTGGTCCCTTGGAAACCTGTTTCACCAAGACTCGTCATAGCAAGATTCAGAAGTACCCCCCTTAACGTGACCGTCACCGCAGTTCACGCCTCGCTGTACGTGCCGATCGAACTATCAAAAAGGCCTTCTACAGGAAAATTCAGGGTCTGGTCAACAGTATCCCAAGTTACGATTGCAGCCGACTGGAATGACTCCACCCGACCGGCATATGAGTATAACGTTCACGTAGTAAAATGATTCGACCTTGGTGATCAATGCGGAAATGGCGACCACTTGGTCTCGCTTGCCGTTCTCAATCGACTGGTCGACACCAAGACCCGCTTCCAACACCCAAAAAATGCATCTGTTGACGTTATACTCTAAAGGTGGAACAGCACGTCATGTCAACTATATCTTGGTGCGTCCTTAAGGGTCACAATCGACTGAGGACTGTCAAACCACGGCGCTTCAAAGGGATCCCCAAAGGCATTGATGCGCGCTCGCCTCAAGCTCCATATTCCAACACGACAGAAAATTCAACCACAACGCAGAGTTTACGTGTCTAAATTAGCAATTCCAAATAACGTCCAAGCACCATCAAACATGACTACCAAGGATGACGAAGATGGTAATCCTGATGAACTCATGACGAGGTTAAAAACAACCATCGCCAGCGCATCCGCCTAACAGGCAAAACCGAAGGGCACAAGGAATGGATATCGGGCGGAGACTTCTAGTCGCTAATGCTAGGGACGCGAGACTGTACAATTTACTCAATTTCTACAATCTTCACCGTGAAGCTACACGTTCAACGAAAAATGACTGGCACGAAATTGCATACCGCACTAAAACCGCAGCAGCTATTGGGGATTTTGGGAAGCTTTCTTGACTCCTACGCTCCTCTTGCAATCCCCGCCTTTCACGCTTCGAGACGACAGTGGTGACCTCATTAGGATGCAAACAAAAACTTCAAAGATAGGTCGAACACTTCATCCAGTTGTCTAATCACTCTCCCATCCAGTAGGCCCTTTGAAACATCCTCAAGTGACATAAAGCAATGCGAAGCCAATCTTGGACCTATCGACGAATTGGAAATCTTAGCCATTGAGATGTGAGAAACAAGTGAGAGTGGTATGACACTAGAGATCTTCAGAACTCGTTTTGCGGCTCTGCTGAGCCCATTAACTAAGCTATTATATTTGGGACTCCGAAGCTTTCCCGAAGACCGAGCAACCTCTATCCTACTTCATATACCAAAGGACGACAATATTATATCCACGAACCACAGAGGTATTAACCTTATCGACATAACGGCTATGCCTTATACAGCCGTCCTGTTAAAACACTTAGTAGCCGTCCGGGATGCACAAACACGGCGTGTCCAGTATGGTTTTCATGGAGGGAGAGATTGTTTTGGCCAGATATTCCCACCATGTTAAATATTACAATTTTGTTAAGTTCCACCAATCCATCACAGCGTGCTTCATCCACTTCCGTGCAGCATCCAACTTTTTGACAGGCAGTTACTCCAGAGAATACTTCGAAGCGACGCGATGCCGGAAAAGTATGTTAGATTGTTGGAAGCATAGTATTCAGCAAGGCGCCTGCGGTGAAGAATCTCTAGTTCACCCTTGATCCAGAAGTTCTTCAGATTGCCCGCTTTCGCCGGTGATATACAACTGCGCCATAGCCCAGATAATGCATTGTGCCCTCAACAACCATCGAGGAATACAAATTGGCCACAATTGTTGGATCAGCGTCAGTTTTAGTTTGCACAACCATAAATTTTACAGTAACGTGCCCTCACAGCACCACCTGCTCAAAGAGAAAAAGGAATCAGCAATAATGAAAATCGACTGCAGAATAGTAAGTTGAAGATCTAAACAGAAGGGAGTTTCGAGTGCAAGAACCCTACGGACTGCAACGCTGAGCCATATCACTTAAATGCATCTAACCATCGCTTCAGGGGAACTCATGGATCCCAACCCCGTAATCTAACTATACTTTTTCTTGTCATCTACTGGCCATCTCAAATTATCATTCAGCCAATACCTGCCTCGCACAACAGTGCACAACGAGGAAGGCGTTCTGTGGGCATGCGCAAAACTTGCCTCAAACATTTAAGTTATTCTGATTCAGTGCATGTTCTGAAGACTGAACCTTAGGATCAAGCGCCTAAACTGAATTACTCACAAAACCCTCCCACCATATTCCGCCAATGATATGAGGACTGTGGTGTTCAAACACCAAAGGTCTTCACAAATCTTTTAGTCACATTCACCATGTTTTGGAGCAGTAGAGCAATAATGATCTCACGGCTGCAGTGTATAATCGTCCTTTGATCGATGAGCGGATGCCACGCCGACTCCAGACTAATAAAACTGGTGAACGCAAACTCAACCGTCTCTATGCATGAAGACAATGCGATCGACATACGACAACCAAGTGATATACACCTACCCCAGTAATAGATTTCTGCCCCTAATCCAATTCTTCGCCTGCGAAAACAAGGATCGGCTTTCAGCCAATCTGGTCAACGTACAGCATTTTGCGCTACGACGGTGCAGCGCATAGCAAACAAAACTAAAATCATCACCATCGTTCAGCGTTAAACAGCAAGGCAAGCCTCACTGACCGATGGTGATGNGAAGCCGCCGCTACTTCCATCTTTTCGATCATGTTCAAGGCTTATCCTCAACTGACGCTGCAACCGTCGACGCATGTTATTCACCTCCTTGCATTTAGGTAGCTGGTGTTTTGCTCCATCAGACCCAGCGACCCTTGCGAGATCCAGTGCCTTCGACGAAGGCTGGACCTAGGATCACAGGCGAAATCTGCCGTCAAATGTATCGCCTGCTTGATTTTATCCCACTGCTCGTCGAAGTTCTTAGCTTCTCGGATGGCTTCTGCTCACTTAGAACTATTGCCACACTGCGTTGACCCACAGCTTGAGCTGTTTCGTCTCCTGAAGTGCGAAGAAAATATCTTGACGAGACGTTTGGCGCAGTTAGTTGAATTACTCTACTGTTCTCGAATCCTGAATTCCTGTTTCACTCACATAGCAGACATCAATCGAAAGTGAGTCCGCTGTCAGAGACAAACAAGCTTGTTGGCCAGCCTGCATTAAAGCGCGCACATTGAAGGAACCGAGATTCAGAGGTTGACGAGGCTTGGGAAAATGTGAGCTAACAGACTGAAAACCACTTACTATACTACTTGAGAATGAGCCGTTGCGCGTATCGGGCGTGTTATCAATGGAGATACTATGGGAAGGCAGAAGGGGCGAACAGATTGGGTTGGAGATAGAAGAGACAGGTTGAATAAAAGAGAGGGAACTCTGAGCAGTAGCATACTTATCACTACCCACCCCGCCTGCGCTCGATGCAATGGGCAGCGCGGTCCTGATTATCCTGCGCGACGACCGATGCAGTATGGAATTATTTGTAGTCGTGCAACTCATGGGGAATAATGGACGGGTACTGCTAGGGAGTCCAGCCACTAAGCAGAAGAACGATTAAGGTTCCCAACCAAAGCCTTTGGTTCTGACAAGAACCTGACCGCAAGGCAGCGGGACATGGCTGAGTGGAAGCCCATCTATTTGAATCAATTAGTCTTCCATTCGTTTTTACGACTGAGCTGCTAGCTCATATCAACCCCAAACTAGGAGGACCAGGAGACTACTTCTTCAGGCATCTATCCATCGACCTTCCAGGTACGCAAGCCATCAAACCACGTCAAGGTACTGTCTTTTTGTGGCAGACTTGAATCGTGCCGCCGGAATTATGGCGAGGGATGTAAGTAACAGGCAAAAAAGAATGTGAACAGTTTACAACGCGTGCCTATCTTTAAGTCCTATCTCATCACTGGCGATCTATCGGGACCCGTGAGTCCTCTCGGTCGCCTTTATCTGATATGCCTGAGGGTGGCATGCTGGTTCCCTGCTTTCTTCATTTTTCCTCCACTTGTAAACTCGAATTGCCCTTTGTTTACGGTACTCAAGGCATTCTGTAGTGGGGCCTTATAAGTCATTACTAGTTCGATTATTTTGTCTGGGGGATGTCCTTCATTAGTAACCTCGGGACGTTCTTTTATGAGCCACTTGCTGGGATGAATATGAGTCGTCTTCTAGTTCCATTGCAGTTACTTTTATTATGAATATTGCAGACTGTTTGGAGCTGACTCACGATAATACGCATATAGAGACAGGCACCTGAATGTTTGGAAATGGAACTACAACGTTGGTGGGGGCAGAACATGTCCGTCAGAGCACCGAGGGACGATGTTTTCGACGGGGTGAGGACAGAACTGAGGAGCCGTCGCGGCGAAGTTCGGAAATGTTCAAGTACCGGGAGAAAACAGGTTGATCAACCCGGTCAAACGAGTCAACCCTGGCATGGGCCATTGTCTCGACACGTTCTCTTGTTCGGATCACGCCACCGTGCTTACATTTGCAAGTTAAAAGACAGTATACGTTCAGCGGAACATTCAGCCACCAGAGATACACTACACATCAAGTGCATTCAAGACGCGCGTCTTCACCCAGGGCCCTAACGTCTGGTCTATATCTGGATCCTTCAGCTAAACCTCGCTGTGGCTGGTGTGATCCGGGGTGGCCTCGGCCCCCAAAAACAATGTCTTTCCACAACCAGGTCATTAAAGGTGGAAAATTCTCCCTCGCCGTGGTGGGCCAGTAAGCCATAAGGTAGTATCGAGGTAAAGTATTTTTACCAAATTTGTGCGCAAAAGCAGAAAATCGACGAATTCGCCCATGAAATTAATAACTTACGCCATGAAGAAGCAATATAAGCATCTAAAAGGCGATCAGAACAACTTGTGCAAAACGCCAAGCTGAAGTTGGAGCGAAAACTCCGGGGCCGTCACAGGCTAGCTCTTGTAAATACTAGTTCACGTTCATCAAGTTATTGGATCAATATTTGTGCATCGGAAGCACCTTACTTAGAACAAACGACAAGGTTATCGACACGCAGAGTTACGAAAAACGACAGGTGTTATTCAAGGAGGTGGGAAACCGAACCACCAAACACTTACGGCAATAACTTCCCTGGGCGGAGAACCGGCGAATTTCGTATTGGGCTCCGCACGCGACCTTGAGATTTCAGTTGCAGTTCCAGTTAGATTGCAAGACTATACGGCGAAATGCCTGATCCTCCAGGTTCTTGCACGGAGAGCTTCCCATATCAGGCGATGCTTCGACAACAGGTATGTCCAAGCCATCTTTATCTCAGAGGGTGAAAGTGCGAATCGTCTGTGACTCCGACTCTCCTTTCACTCATCTTGAAGCGGGGAAATCAATGAGATGCTTCGCTCTCGATCATATCCTGAGCCCTACAATTCACGCACTGACCTCTCCAAACGCAGTTAGCCATACGTTGTCTATTCTGCCTTTGAATTCACGCAATGATCCCACCTCCTCCCCTTTCTCTAGTAGCTTGTCCTAGACATTCACCCCTCATGCGGCAAATGATTCGCTTCTCAACCCGGTAGTTACCTGACCTCGCACAGTCTTTTTCCCCTTTCCGTCTAAGTGTTTCATTATTTCTTATCTGGAATAGGGCTCCACGGTGACTCCGTACACCGGCCAAAACCCCAACAATCTTGAAGGTCTGTATTGAGTCACCTCTTTCCTTACGTCATTCCAGAGACCACAAGCCAAACGCCCTCAGCCACTGATCATATCCCACGTGCCCCCAAATGTACAAGCCAGCGTGTAAAAGTACGCTGAGCCTGTTCCACTATTTTCCTCCCTCATTAACTACAGTCTCCATACCTGGGCATGGTATTCCAAGCGCTGTCTGACATATGCCTTGATCAGCGGCAGAAGAACATTGAGCCTCCTAGATGCTGCGGTCATCCTAAGTTGGCTTAGGGCACGCTATGCATTATTGGCTGCCTTCTGAAATTGCATACTAGGTTTGAAGTCCGCACTCACGACCATCCCGAGGTCTCTTGCTTACTGGGTTTGTTCCGTCGCGACTTGATGCCCAGACGGACCCATGTAGCGACGGGCATTTGCTTCTCCTTCCATGAGCCACTGACACTTGCTCAAGTTCAACTGAAGATCCCATCTCGTCGACCACTGGTAAACTTTATCCAGATCGCTTTGGATAACCTTGCCGTCTGCTGTCCCTAATAGTTTTTTAATCGTCAGGAAACATGAGACACGGTGTTTCCAAACCATTGGCTATGCCGCTAACATACATCAAGACAACCATTGGCCCCAAGACAGATTCCTGAGCCCCCCGTTGTATAGCAGTCCTCTCTCCGATAGACACCCTTTGTCTCTCACCCTGAAAGTCCTACCCTTCCGACTTTGTGCTCTCCAATTTTCACCTTAGTTTCTGTTCCGAAAGCCTTAACTTCTTGGTCAAGGAGACTATGGGTTACGGAATCAAGAGCCTTCTGAAAGTCCAGATAGCAGACTTCTACTCTTTCGCCCCTGCCAATCCTACCTGTTACTTCGTCCAGGAAGCTCAGCAAGTTGGTCATACAAGAACCTTTGTGACAAAAATCATGCTACTTCACCGTCATTAACTTGTTGGCCTCCAGGTGATTGACTACCCTGTCATGCAGGACACTTTCAAAAGTTTTCAGCACAGCGGATGACAGACTCGGCAGCTTATATCGCCACAGTTATCTCTACCCCACCATTACGCACCGGTATGAAGGCCGACGTCAATCAGTCCACGGGAAGCCGCCTTTCCGCCCGGCGAAGCATCAAAGAGCTGAGTGAAAGGACCTCCGCCGGCGGCTTTACGATCGCTAGATGGATCTCATCATTGCCTGCTGCTATCGGCGAGTCCGTTTGTTCAGTAGGTCCCACACTTCCCCCTACGTAATCGCTCCGTCCGGCATCTCCACCTTAAGAGTGACGGAACTTGGTGTTTGGCCCTGTGTCCCCTTATCTCGCCTATATACTTCTTGGAAAAGTTCCAATAGAAAATCGGCTTTCCCCTAAATTGCGGTTGATTTAACTCCCTGGTGGTTTTTCACTCCGCCTACGGCTTTTTGCAAAGCAGCTTTCAGACTCGACATAATTGTAGCAGGGTTTGGATTGCTGTTAACGTCCCCAGCGATCCGCTGTTCCTGGTCATTTTGGCACTGTCGTTGGATGCGGGACATTATGTTTCTCTCCCTTCTGCACCTTATGTACCCTGTGTTTCCTTATACCTTATGAAAGCCTTGCGTTTCCGCTCTCTGGCTCTCATGGCTCTACTTCTCCACCACGGTGTTAGCCTCCTTCGCTTAATTTTTGGAGGGTACGACTAAGTCTGTTATTGCTAAAAGATTGTTCCTAATTGCCTCCCACTGACGATTCAACAATTTGCTGCCTGTCATTACTTCCTGCCGATTTTTGAGACCCAGTTCCAGCGGTCTACTTTTATCCACTCCTGAGAAGATCCTGCCATGTTTTTCGGAGCGAACAGTCCCTGCAGATTCAGTCACTTTCAATATTAGAACGTGGCCGCTGCTACCTGTTGGCTCTTTCAACTCACGGCTTCCTATATCCCTCGGTGTTCTTGTTAGCACCAAGTTAGGGGACCAAATGTATTTGGTCTAACCCACATCGAGTCGATTAGGGGACGTGTTGGGCCATCCAACGTACGTGCACAGACTGCAGAATGAAATGCCCAAAAGTGCCTTCCGGAGCTCACTCACAAACCCAGTCGACCCCAGGGGCGTTAAACTCCCCCAAGTATGAGAAGATTGCTCGCAGACCCTACAACCAAACTGAGAATGAGAAACAGTTTCCCGTTATCAGCTGGCGTCGACTCCGGGCTTCAGTAGGCACCTACAGCTGAGATACTAGAGCCGACACGCGTGAGGTTGACTTCCGGAGCCTGCATTTTGGGAGTACTTACATTTTGGCCCTGCTGTTCATCGCAATTTTCAGCCACTGGCATCAGCGTCCCAGGTCCTATTCTCCCAGCAGTTCCATTCATTCTAAAGAATGAATAATCCCGCGCCACTAATTTACTGTCACCCTCCACGGCCGCAACCAAGGCCCAGTGGTAGCCAGCATAGCCAAAGTACAGAGTCCTGAGTTGCAACTCCGTCCAGTTATTACCCTCGCTTGTTGCGCCTGCAAAGTTCGCTCCCACGACTCCCCCTCCACGTCCTTTTAGCCACTGAATGGCCCAGGGCTGTCCAATGCTCGGGACTTACTCCCGATGCCCTTGTCCGTTTTTCCGCCTTATAGCCTAAAGCCTTAAACTTGCCTCCGTGCTGACATCATCCTTGTTTTGGTTCTTCCAGCGTTTGGGAGCCATGGGCGCCGGATTCGGACTTACTGGCCCAGAGTTTACCTTCCCATAAAGTTCCCCCAGCCCTTCTGCACGTAGTGGCGTTCATTTTCCCAACCTGAACCAGATTTTGGATCCTCAGTTTTGGGATTTGCAGCCGCCCGATGTTGAACCTCGGCGATCCCCCATTTGTTCTTTGGCCTTAATCTTGCTTATGACGGTATTATCCGGCTCCATGGTAATCTCATCTATGGTGATCGCTTTTACTCTGTCAGCTGACCCTGGCCCTATGCTGTGGATTAACGAACCCTACAATTGTTGGACGTTTGTACTGACAGCTCTAGTCGCTGACTTCCTACCATCTTCCCACGCGAAGTACCCTATTGATAGCTGCTTGGTCCGGCGTTCACTCCAGTCGAAGCAGATTCACCGAGTGGTACCTTACCGCCCTTTCCCTCTGCTTTCCCTCCCTTATAAAGGGCTCCTACATCGCATGGACGACGACACTGCGATTCCTATGCAATGACATATGGATGGATTTCTTTACACCACAGTTTTCGGCTCATCCGATTTAGGGATTTGCCTATGTCTCTCAGCCTTACGCTTCTTTCCGTGTATCTTGCGTTCGAATTGGTGACCGATCCCACTTCCTGGGTTCCTGCTTGTGCACCTGCTGTCCTTCGTCATCAGCCCCTTTTGGCCTTTGTTTGACTTCCATATCTCGCCCCTGGTCTCCTCAGTTATAATGCTTCCGTTTTGCCGCCATCAATAAGCACATTATCCGAGGGTTCTAGTGAATCAGGCCCCTTCCGGACAGTAAAGCCTACGCCAGTAGGCTCGTTCTCCATGGTGACTCAGACTCTGCCTCCTTGTCGGGAGAAGGGTTATCTTTACCTTCCGTATCTTTCAGTCAACCAGCGCCCGCAGTGTCACTCAGCCCAACGGCCGGACTCTCATTTTCCGGTGGCACGCTCGAAAACTTTCGTTCACATCTGCAAATGTTATTACTTTTGTTTTACATTAATCTTTTCATTGACTCCATTTTCGATGCAAAAAGCGGCGGAGGATGAGAAAATCACCTCATCCAACGGCGGGAGACAGATTCCTCTGTAAGCTCTCCAGGAGGGGTTGAATTCTTTGAATACAGACGTGAAAACTCACTACATCCCACATACGATCTAATTATGTCCTAAAATGTTTGACTGCGTGTGCCTCAGCGTAACTTCATGACACTGTTCCATCCGTGCCTCATGTGAGTTGACATTGTGGTATTTTTAAGCTAATAGGCTACTCTAGCGTTTTAGAAAAAGTAAAACCATTTTTTGGCCAGAAAAATTCGCTCATTTTTTCTGAATAGTAATTTTTGACCTTCTCTGTGCCTTAACATATTGTTTGCATTTACATGTAAGCTAAGGTTGTCAGATTTCCCGCTCTGACCTCAACTATCTTTAGGCTCTGTAACATGACAAAACGCAAATATATTCAAGTAAAGTTGTTCGAAGTTTTGTCGCCGGTCGTACATTAGTTCAGGCAAGAAAACAGGCCACCGCGCACCTGAAAACGAACGATGGCCTGCCAATAAACTTTGGGCAGCGAATCCCGGATTCTTCTGCAACGTCCCATCCCATAATCAATCAAAAATGGCATCCAGCTATTTGCCATGTCGCTACACAAATGCTCAACCTCTGAAGTTTCGAATGTTCCCTACGATGTTCCCCCCTAAGCCCAGCACTTTAACTTTACTTTGGCTCACCGGGCCCCTCTCCCGACTGTCAGCCTCCCTACTAAACCAATCAGCATTGGCTATACATCCCAGGTGTCTCTGGTTCTGCTTAATGCTCGATCCCTTCTAAGTAATTTAGCACCCTGAGGCGTTTAATACAAAACCACTCCTATAACATCATTCCAGTCACTGAAACGTGGTTGACGAGATACACACCCCGTAAACCAAATGTTTCTGGGTGGTTACAACTTCTTTCCAACGCACCGAAGTAATCAGCGTAAGAGCGGTTACTTGGCATACGTCAAGCGTGAATACTCCGTTCCCCCTTCCGACACCCAGGGTCAGACGTTCTGCCTGACACTTTGTGCCTCCCCATCCGTAAGCATAACTCTCTAGTGCACGTTGCAATGTGTATAGCGCCTAACAACACAATCAACAAATTGAGCACTTCAACTCTCAAAGCGTTCGAGATGTGTTATCATCCCATGGGGACGCATAACTTAGCAGAGACTTTAATGTTCCTAAGATATGCTGGTCAACCAAGAATGCCCCTTCGTAGTTCTTTAACTTCGGTCGTGAAACCCACGTAGAAAGTTAGACGCAGCACGTCAGAAACCCCGCTAGAGGAAATAATATCTCGGTCTCCTATTCACCCACGATCTCCTTAATGTTAATGCCCCCATGCGAGATTAACCTTCAGAGTGTACACAAAGGGTCCCTTGCTCTCTTTCATTTCGTCCAGAACACCGGACCCTGGATACCGCTGGCCGGTCCGCCAGCGTCTCTTACAAATTAGCAAACTGGGCTGATTAGACTACTATTCTACGAAGCCTTGGATGGTCTGACTTTTCACCTTCATCTGGATCCCAAGAAACTATCGACGTATCTATATGGCAGAACGAACACTCCCCAGTAATGTTAAAATAACATCACTCCATAAAGAGTAACCCCGGGGCAAGTTCGATATAAGCGCAAATATCTGCGGAACATGGAAAATATATTTTTTAAACTGCAGAAGTACCTACGCCACATAACTTGTTTAACTTCTTCAAATTAACTTGATGACGAAGATCGACTACCCAAGACCCTGCATTGTCGCATTCCGAGGTACCAACATTTGCAAGCAGAAGCGAACTGTTTCTTCGGCAGATCGAATCCCTGCCCAGCATTTTGCCATCGTTCCGCGGTCCCACACTGTTCAAAATAAATCTAAGAACCCTATGCACATCATACTTCTCTTCCACCTTTGGTTACCGTTTTCACCACGCAGGATAACTTCTCCCTCTTTAGGTCAACAGATCAAATACTTTCTCCCCGACCTGACTCAGACGGCGTTCCTCATGCCCTATTCCGCTTCGGCAAACCCGATACTGAAATTGTTTTGTCAAATCTGTTTACTACTTCCATGTCAAACGGCATTATTTCCCGTTCCAGTGGAGAGTTCCACCATTGCCTCGCTCTCTAACAAGAAATGGACCATTAATAAACGCGGCAAAAAACGGCCGCTCGGCAAATCAAACACCCGTCCTGTCCGGAACCGTGGAGAGAATTGTCAAGGAAGAGCTAATTTACCGTCTCACGACGCAACGGAACTAAATATGGTGAATTCAACATGTTTTCTCAACCAGACCCTGTGCCCTTTGCCACTTTGCTTTTTTGATCTGGCTACTCTGAATGTCGATAAAAAGGCAATTGTGACAATGTTCCTTGACATGACCAAGGCGTTTTATCGCGTGCTCCATGAATGGTTGTTGTTAAAAATCAAATTCTATGGCCCATTAGACCCGCTCCACTCTTGGTTAAACCCTCCTACCGCTCTGACCACCCTCAAACAGTCGGTATCAACGGAACCCCATTCCAACCCTAGCCACTCACTAGCGGTGTAATGCAAGGTAGTTTCCTTTGCCTCTTATTATGCCTGCTCTACGTGAACGACATCTTTCGGGCAATGTGCCACGGCACACCTTTCTTATTCGCCAACTACATCAGGACAGTCTGTTTCTTCGAACCATCTTTACCCCAAATCATGGCCAATATCTTGGCGGATTTAAACTCATTAGACGAGTGGGATTGGCAATGAGCGATGCAATTTTCTGCCACTAAGACTGCTGTTCTTGCCTACAACTGTGAAATTCCCCCGGATATGCTCTTCATAAACGGTCTCTCAAAACTAACCACACAGTGTGTAAAAGATCTAGGTCTACAATGCTCCTCCTTGTTCAATATCCACCAGCAAGTTATTTGTCAAATCGCAAATGCAAACATGACTTATGGCCTCATCGCTAAAATATTCCACACTCTAAGATGTAGGCTGTCGCTATATAGATCACATTATAGACCACAACTGGAGCATCGCCCGATAACTTTCCCAAACGTGTTCAGAGTTGATCGTGTTGCAAAAGAAAGGGTGCAACGGGCATTCATAAGAAACCTTTTTGGTCCAACGTCAAGCCCCAGTTACGAAACGAATGAGAGCTTATAACAACTGACCCCACTTTTGGTTACGCTGTGTCAAAATTAACCTTGCATTGCTTTTCAAGCTCCGAAGGTCGGGAGCATACACCCCTGGAAACCCCATCCTAAATCCCTATTGGTGCTTTTTGCCCCT